>VYZW01055546.1:8528-28635 GCA_013401315.1 Balaeniceps rex
TATTCTTCTTTCCTGAATCAGATCAGCAAGATGAAGCATTGTATATTATAATTATAATGCAATTTTGTTTTTTATGAGTTCACTTTACTACTGCATTTATTTCTATTACAGTACTGACAAGACGTTCCAGTCAGGAGTAGGATCCCAATGTGCTAAAGCTATGTAGACACTTTGGAAGAGACAGCTATCACCTGAAGAACCAACAGTCTAGGGCTAAACTAACCATGGATAGGAAAAATAGACCTAGCAAGTTGTCTAAGGACAAGTAACAAGGTCAAAAACAGAAGCAGTCTGCAAGATGCCACCAGTTGTTGGTACCTCTCAGAAACTATGGCTGCCAATTCAGACACCCTAGTTATTGCTGTGCAACCTGCAGACTGCTGCCTCATAAAAGTTTTGCTAAAAAATTGTCCCCAGACACTGCACAAAGCGCTCTGAATGGATCTGACACTTATTGGAGAGAGTGCACCTTCTACTTCATTTACCTCTGAGCCAAGAAAGAAGAATATAATTGAACATGCTTCCCTCTTTAGTGCAATTTGTTCATGAACATTGTTACGCTGAGAGCAAGCGGGCATAAAAAGCACTCCTTCCTCAACCAGGGAAAGAATGTGTGCACATTCTTACACAGCCTGTGTACAGGAAATCATTCACAAACCTTCAAAGGCATTGATGGGGGAAGGGAGGGGGCTGGAATGGCATTCCTTGGGTAAGAGCACATGAAAGTCTGGTCAGATTAGTGTAATATATTACACAAATGTGACACAAAAATGTTCATGGATTACACTTCCTTCGCTGTATCATATTAGCACCTCATCATCCCAGCCTACCACAAACAGATGCTAACAAGATATGAGAAGAGAGCTAGAATATGCTGAGGTTTCTGTCTCACATTAGTACTGTGCGCAATATACTGTGATTCTGCTTGCCAGCATGTGATGCACAAATTACTAATGCATAATCTATGAAAAGAACCAAAACAAAACAAGACATTACCATGAAAAGTGTGTTTACAATGTGCTGCAAAATGAAGACGTGTGCTCTATGTGGGGAAAATCTATCCCCCCTCTTGCAAGGTCACCAAGATACAGAGGAGCATGTTAAAGTCCCTAACCGGTACTCACTAGAAATGCACTGTTCCCTTCCAGTGAGTTTCTTAAGATACTTTTGAGAAAGTCCTAAGGCATTGATTTACTCAAATTGCATTATTTTAGCAGGCTTCACATGGATTTTGTTTAACTGGATCTTTTCTTTGCAAGTAAAGTTGGTCTTGGTGTTGAATCTGAGGATATAGAAAAGCATCAGTCACGTGCCAGTCCAAGCTCCAGCAAAGCCTCCGGGAAATCTTGACTCAATAGAGTTTCTTCCTCACATTCAGTCCTACGATTCATTAAATATGATGATATGACAGATACACAGCAGCCTTATTATACTGGCTAATTACCTTTTAAAAGGCCAGAAGACTATGCAGATGCACATGCTTACATTTGCACAGTAAAACCTACTTCTGACCCATACAGCCTCACTTGCCTTGCAGAGACAAAATCAGGGAAAAATGCATGTGCATACTTGAAGATGCCTTTTTTTCATGAGCAACAGATGAAATTTGCAGCTGCTGAAAAAAACAAAAAAAAAGCCTTCCAGATTGCCATCTGAAGTGCTTTACTGCACATGAATATGTGGGAAATTATTATTATTAATCATAATAATAATAAAGAATGAAATGCATACTATATAAACTGGCTTAAGCTCTGTGCACCAAAAGTTTATTTTTGTTTTGGTTTAATATATTTACATGGGGGAAATAAATATGACAGATAAAATCTGTTTGGCTTTCTCTCTCGCAACGGTAATTATGCCAGGCCTTCAGTGCAGTAAGGTTACGATTATACAACCCTGTTTCTGGTTTCTTCTAGACATATGTGCAATATATACATTGCACATAAATTGGCTCAAGCTAATTATTTTTAAATAACATGTATGCTTTTAAAAATAGCAAGCAAAAATGGAACTGCCTAAATCTATTGTGGGTCATGTTTTGTTTTTCCCCAGGCATTAAAAACCTGTGTCTGATCTTTTCTTGAAAACATTTTTGAGGGGGGCAGGGTAGGGGGAAGGCTTCCTCCCAGGTTGAAAACCAGATATGCTTTGCCCTGTTCTGTGTCCATCACAGCCACAACGCTCCGGTTTGAACAGAACCTCATCTGTTAGAACTCAAATATGAAGTTGTAGTCCGAAAGGATTTTTTTTTTTCCCACTTGATTATAAATACTGGGTTATAAGGGATGTTTGGACACAAACCTGTTTTTATTACTGTGGAAAACTTGTTTGTCAAACAGCTGAAGTATAAATTTTCAAAAATTGGTTATTTATAAGGTAAAGCATAACACATTATTTCATAATGCATGACAAGGATGTTGTGAGAGGAAAGCTGTAGCTGTTGGTGGCATCACAGTGAACGAGCATGATGACAGCATTTCAAGTCCCAGTAGGTACTTTCTTCAGGGACCACAGAGACGCTGGCAACAGAAAAGTCACTACAATCATGTGGAAGAACTGGGAAAGGTATAAAGCACTGATGTCTCAGCGCTGCTGTAACCTATCCATAGGAGTCTGATGCTCTCTGGTGCTTCAGGGAGAGGCTGGGCTCCTTCCATTACTTCTGTAATGCCATTACTGAGGTGCATCTACTTTTTCCTCAGGTAATTTCACTCCTTATAGCATCCTGTAGCAATGAGAGAAGCTTAAAGAGCACACATTGGCAAAAGAGCAATACACTGAATTACTAGGAACTGATAAGCCCCGTGCGATGAAGTTCACACATCTAACCACTTGGGCTGAGTAGCTTCCCCATGGTCAGAGAGCAGGAGAGCGGTGGGTGGTAGCAGTGGAGAAGAAGAAGCCAGAAATCCTGATTTCCAGCTCTCTGTCCAATCCCAGAGATCCAAACACTTTACACACTCCTTTTTGTAACTGGTTCCTATTTCATATTTATCGTATTTCAAAAAATAAAGAGAGGAAAAATGGATACATTTATGGTATATAATTGAATGACATGAACATTAAATAAAAAATGAGAGGGTTCATCACCATGATTCAGACTCCATTCTCTCTGTCACCCGAAAAAGGCAGCGAGCGAGGAGCCCAAGGCACACTGCCAAGTGTGTTCACTCTTGAAGGCTTTTTCCTACGGAGAGTTGGATGGGAGGAGTCTGAGTTTTCCTCACATGTTATTTGTTTATTTGACTATCCTTGGTTGACATTGTGTCAGCTGGTTAATGAATGAATCTGGTTTTATGGCTTTTGCACATGTGCCTAGAGGTCACCCTAGGCATATTTTCACAAATTAGAAAAATAAATTAATTAATTAAACTTATTTTCTACTGGGAACCTGCGCACCTGAAATAACAACTATTTTCTCCAATGTATGTAGTTGTGTTCTGCCAGGAGGCATTTCTTTCCCCCTTCTTGGCTGAAAAACTGTACTATCTAGTAGGTTGCAATCAGGCGCTGGTGAGTAATAAGGACTTTATAAGCTCTCATATACACAAATAGCCACAAGTTACCAGCTACTTCCAAACAACACATTGTAATTCTCTAACTAAATTAGACCTCTTTTTCTCCTTGCATTATGCATAGATTTTGCAGCTAACGTTTATCTGCCTGAATTCAGGCCACCTGTGCAGGTGCAGAAGGAAAGATGCTCACCTCCCACACAGAGTTTCTCCTGCCTTGCTCCCTCCACAGTTGAGGCCCATCAATGGGGCTAGGTGGCTGGGTAACAGTGGCCATCAGTAAAAGGTTTGGAGATTTTACTTATTTGGGGAAAGGGAGACAGATTAAAGCCCTATTTCCCAGGTTTATTTTTATTTAGAAAAAATCCCCACTCCTAGTCAACTTGCTTATGGAGATAAATGTGGAAAAAAAAAAGTAACGAATGCGTATTTACTACAAATCAGAAACCATTTTCATCTTTTTCTTTTTCTCAGATTTTCTAAGACTCTTCTCTTGGACTTTCCACTGTTTGGCTACATCATTCTCAAAGAATCGTGCCCAAGATGATAATGCAGCAAAAACCCTTCTCATGAAGTAAGATAGCACCTCCTTTGACCTATTATATGACATTCATGTCAGAATTAAATTCAATTTTTTTTCCCAGCACAGCCTCATATTGATTTTGTATAACTCTCTGTTCACTTTTTACAGAAAACTGTATATGAAATCTGCATACTGTATAACAAAGCCAATTTTATATCTTGTTTTCTACATCATTTCTAAAGGAACCCAGTTGTTTTTAAAACTGAGACTTTTGTATATGCTTTGTGTATACTCAGCTGCATCCTGGGTGAAAGAACACAGTGAGAAACTTCCTCCTTGCTTCCTTATTTTTTTTTTCTTTACGATCCTAATTTGCCTTTTGCGTTCTTCCTGAGAGATTTAAAATTACAATACTTTTTCCAAACATGTAGGTCAGTCTGGGAGCGAAGAGGATCCATAGCACATTCCTGAGGTGAACAATCATCCAGGATGAAACAGGAATCCCAGCACTGACAATTAAACCAAGGAAGCATGTTTCAGGAAAATGCATTGTCCTAAACATCAGTTCTGACCATAAAAAAAATTCAAAATGTAGCTCTGAAAAGTTTCAGCCGTTCTATAACCTTATATAATCTGATATTGCTACATAGAGCAATTTATGAAAAATAAAAGTTGCATAAAAACACAAGCTAAAATAGTAATCTTTCTTATAGATGGAGACAAGGTAACTAAGTGGCTTTTTTGACTACTTTTCAAATTTTCTGGAAACATTTGTTATGATTTTTAGCACTATATTTATTTAGTCTTTCTCTGAATAATTGTTCAACAAGGAGATTTTATGAAGCTATAGATTGGATCCAGATGAAAAATTGCATTTCCTTAATGTTGATGATTGTTTTGTAAAATTCTCTTAAAAGTATACTCCTGTGTGATTTTTCTTGCTTCCTTCTTTCCTTTCAAAATACTTTAAAAAATCTGTAAGTATATTTTTTACTACCAAGGGACTTTTATGATTAATACACATTATTCATATTCCCTAAACACAGATTTGATTAATATGCTCTATACTCACTGCCATCACACTTAAAAATGTACATTAAATGAATGCATTTTAAAAGAAAAATATTCGTAATCTTTTCAATAAAAGAGTGAATAACTGGCAATAACTGCAGTATTTGGTACATTTCACCTCTTTTTCTAAATGCAGAGTTTCTGTAGTTTATGATTTTGGCAGTTCTGTTAAGTAATTTTCATAAATTTTGTTCGATCCATGACACAGTATTATTCATTTGCACTGTGCCATATCTGAACAATGTCATTAGTGATTATTGGTCTGTTACATGACACTACTTTTGTCCTGTCACTACATAACTCTTGAGTTCATGGAAAGGAAATTCATTTTCCATTGTATTGAAACATGCTAGCGCATTTTTTTCTTCTTTTCATGAGCAAACTAGACTGTACAAATGCTCACATAAAGCCAAGGCAATAGGGGTATAAAAGCAGATGAAGACGATTCATTTGAAAATCAAAGCAACGCTCACAGAAATATGTTGGCAGGATTCACCCAGCTCTATTTCAGAGTTGTTTAAACACCATATAGAGCAGAAGAGGAACAGGAGTAATGGTTTCTCCTGGAATCAGTTCAATCAATTAATCTCTTTTTTTCCCTTGCTCATTTAATTACCACTGCAAAAAAGCAGGGGGAATTAAGTCACAAAATAACCATTCAGATAACATGATGGATCTAATTGAAGCCTTTGTAAGTGACTGGATCCTGGGGTAAGGCTGAAACAGCCTCATCCCACCCAGTTGTGCGCTGGCAGGGTACACTGCACCGGCTGCTGACTTTGATGAGAGTTTCTGCACAAAGGCCAAATTTTCTTTCCTGTGTGGCTAAAACCAGACCTCTCATGCCGCCAGTGAAACTTGACAGCAGTGGCGGTGGCCGGGTCTCCTGCAAAGAAAGGGGCACCACCGTGTAGGGAGGGCAGCCATGGCCAAGGAGGCCTCTCCAGCACTGCTGCACTCTGGGTTGCCCCTCTTGGGGCCAGAGGAGAAACCGTGGGCCCACCCACACCCAGACGGTGCTTCACTGCTGAAAACACACACTTTTTCCCCATTTTTCATTCCCTTTTTTTCACCGCTGAGTGCTCCCCATCCCGCTCGGCAGCAGGCCTTGGGTCCCCGCTCTCGCAAGAGGCGGGAGGCACTCCCCTCTCCACCGGCACCCCAATGCCAGCCTCCCCCAGGTTGGGCTCATTTTTGGTCCAGAACTGCTGCCCTCTGAGGATCCTTTGGCGCTGCCCTCCCAACCGCCCTTGCGGGGCCAGGGGAAAGTGAAAGAGAGGTGCCATGTGCGGACACGGGCCCACAGGGCAGGGCAGGCCTCACCACCCCACGTGCAACTCTCCTGATGCCATCTTTCTCACCTTTCACCATGTGCAGCAACCCACCCTGCCTTTGGTTTTGGTTTTTCCACCCCTCAAAGGATCAGACTCAAGGGTGTTATTAAACTCGTGACTCCCAACACAAAGCAGGCCTCCAGAGCTCACTCGCACAAGTGGGGTGAAACTCCTGCACCGCAGCAGCAGGGCTGGGCCAGAGCAGCCGTCCGCCAGGGCAACACCGGGGCAACACTGAGGCAATAATACCAGGAGAATACTGGGGGAAGAGAAGCCCGACGTGCTTTCCCCCGCCTCCCTCACTGAAGCAGCACAGCTGCAAGCCGCACCATTGATTTCCTTCCCGGCTGCTGCCTCGTGAAAGAACTTCGGCTTTAATTAGAGTCTTGTCCTTTCTCCTCCCCCATTATATTTTGGTGGAAAGAAGATGTCGGTGAAGGAGGTAAAAGTCTTTCGTGCTCTCCAGCCTGGGCAGAGGAGGGAGCGGAGCCAAGGCGGTTAACCGGTGGATCCCCCGGTAGAGGGCATCCAGCCCACGCCGATCCAGCCCAGGCCGGGGCAGGGCGCGCTCCTCCTCTACTGCCGGTACCGGAACGCCTGTATCGCTGCCTGATCCTAGATCTGCGAGGATGGACCAGGGTATATATTTTGTATTAATATCAAAAGACTTTTAGTCAGAGGTTCTTTGTTGTTCTTGGGGTTTTTTTTCAACCATAGGTACCAACCACTCCCCCCCGCCCCCGCCACTGGTAATCAATTTCCTGAAATTCTTCAAGACTGCATAAGCCGTAACAATGAAAATCATAACCAGCAAGCCTTTTTAATTTCCTTATTGTGTTATTTAAGCAATAAGACATGACAAGGTTTGTGTTATGCTGGGATATCGCCATGCCTCGGGTGAGTTTCGTTAGGCAGGAGGCCGAAAATCCAGAGCTGAAGCCACCTGAAAAGAGGGGCTGTCCTGGGACGCCGTGAGTTTTTTAGCATTAGTCTGTGGACCTGTGTGAACAGGCTCAGGAAAAAATGAAAGAATTAAGGACGAAACGCATAAAAGATAAATATTATCTGTCTTTTCATTACACCATAAGCAATAAAAGCACATCCCTTATTTAACCTTCATTTAATTTTTCCCCCTACTGGCTTCAAAGTGAAAAATAAGCATTATAAATTAATTAAAGTTAATTAATTCTCTAGCATCCTAATTTCACTATTTTTTTAATATCCTACAATTTCATAAAACCTCCCCAAATTTCTAAACTAAACATATGTAAAACAGGATTAAAATTGTTTAAGTCTTAGGTTTCAGT
The DNA here is from genome assembly GCA_013401315.1 of Balaeniceps rex. Classification (NCBI taxonomy): domain Eukaryota; kingdom Metazoa; phylum Chordata; class Aves; order Pelecaniformes; family Balaenicipitidae; genus Balaeniceps; species Balaeniceps rex. The sequence goes on from VYZW01055546.1 coordinate 16,279, forward strand.
TTCATCTAACTAAAATTCTGGGGTTTTTTCTGATTTTCACTGAAAAAATGTGATTTTCAAAAATAAAGCTTTCCTCTTGTCCTTGCTGCAGAATACTTTACTTAGAAAAAGGATGTTGCTTCATGTTTCTTCTACCAGCTATTTTATTATCTTTCTTATTGTCTGCTTTCTATCTTTTGTCACCTAATGGTTAGCAATGTGTATCCCATATTTGCCTCTGAAGCATTCCTCCTGGTTAAATTGCTACAGTAACAGTAAAATCAGTTAAATATCCTGGAAAAGAAGCCAAAGGAATTGTTCCTGTTTGCATCAGCAGAGGTGTGGGGAGTTTCCCTGCACTGCAAGCACATTCTAGGGGAGGGATTCTCTTCTTAGACAGAGTTCACTTCTAAAACCCACATTTGAAGATGGCAGCACATCGCACAAGTTACACAAGGCACTGTTACATCAGGGCAAGAGAACCCTTGACTCTGTCTGCAAAAAAACCCAGTCGAATCATAAGTATTTTGCAAAGCTGTGCCTCAATCCCAGTCTCTCGGACTCAAGCCATAACAGACGCCACTCACACAAAGTTGCACATGTGTGGAAGTGTTTGCAAAATAAGGTGCTTGACTTTTGCAATTTTTTTTTCAGCTATTAGTTTTAAACTCAAGTGCTTTAGGAAAAGAGAGACAGAAGTTAGGAGTATGGCACTTAATACCCAAAATACTCAGTGATTTCAGTGAGTTGGATGTGCAGAAACCTCAGAATGCAGCCCTGCTAGAAAAAGCCAGACACAGATGCAAAGTATGGGGGCAGAGAGATGGATGGGAAAAGGAATCCTATAGATAGAAAAGAGGGCAAACGGAGGCAAAGGAAGAGAAACATACACAGGGAGAAGAGAGAAACAGGAAAAAGATGTGGGAGGGAAAACCAACCCAACAAGGTGATTTACCAGACAAAAGCTAAGAGTGTCATTAAATATATAAATATGGCTGGGTTTTTTTTCCTAGAAATGTAAGAGAAGAGTTGGAAAAAGTCAGAAAGAAGAAGCCTTGTCCAAAAAGCTTAATTACATATCACCTATTCAATGAAGTATCATTAAAAACAAGAGTCACCACAAAAACAAGAAGCCACAGCAGTATCTAGGAATTTAAAGGCACCCAAAGCCAAAGGCTTGGTCTCGTTGATGGACATTACCTTGATGTTTCAGTGAAAACCCACTGATCATCCACGTGCTGAAGTGGAGCAGAAAAACAAGTAGTTCGGTCTCATAGGGCAGCATCAGGATAAGGTCCCTCTCCCTTACAACAGCTGGAGCTCTTAGTGCCACTTGACATCAACTTGTGAGGGTGTTTTGGTGCTATTTGTGGAGAAATCCAAGGACCCTATAATTTTAGATAATTTTTCTCAGCATGCAGGAATAAGGAATTGCTTCCGTTGTGTTGGAGTCAAAATAACATGGAGAACTGTATTGGAGGCCATCCTGACAGCTATTTATGTTGGTCAAAGACAAAGTACACTATGTACTTTTAATTATAGCTGTGCCATTCTTACTGTGATAGGTAAAGTTGTGTCAGCATTTCCATTACAAAACCCTATTTTTAGGGGTTTATAACTCAGCTGTTAAATTTCGCTTTAGGCTGAAACTTGGCATGCAAAACCTCAGCCTGCAAGCACTTTTTTTTCTTTTACAAATATGAAAAAAATACTTTTGGTCACTTTTTATTTTATAGGAAAGCAGATTTTAACACTCAGTCATTTCTAACTCTGAAAAAGTTTCATTATTTGAATTTTACAGGCTTGTCCATTATATGTCATGCTGTATTTTTAAAAATAGCATTGCTTTTATTCATGTTGGCAAATTGGCTACTGTCCATGAGCAGTAACTATTTTTAATCGTGTTTTTAAGCATATATCCATATTTATATTGTTATGATCCATGCTCCGGACTCTGTAAGGAATAGTAAATGACAGGCCATGCAGACTTGAGCACAGAGAAAGAACCACAACAGCTGTTAGTTTGCAACAACCACAAAACTTGGAGTGTAGTCTTCAACTCATTAACATAATTAATTTTTAATAATGACAGCATCCATTTGTTACCTGAAAAGTAGAGTGTAGGGCCTTCTCCCACCAGTCCTTACTTAGTCAGAGCCCGCTTTGTCTAAGTCAATTTTATCCTATCAGTGGAAAAAGGCTCATGTCCTTCACTGGTGACTTGTGAACAAAACTGTGCTCTCTTGCTGTTTGTGTGGTTAAGCCCAGGCACCTACACAACTGACCCATAGAGAACAGAGCTTCTGGTGGGTCTGGGATCCCTCCTTGAGTCCTGCTTGTTTTACAACATACATCAGCAGGAAGATGCTTATGGTATCTCAAAATGGCCCATAGAAGGAGATTCTATGATTCCATGTTTCTATGACTCTTCCAGCCTCAACCCACTAAGTGAATTATAAATCATATCCTTTGACAAGATTATTCTACTTCAAAAACACCATACATGACCAAGGAAGTAAGAATTTTAAATAGATTATATGGTTTACCTTTGGTGGCGCCTCTATGTACTTTTAAAACAATTAGCTAAAATATTTCTGATCTCTCATAAAAACTGAAGGATGTATTCTAACCTGTAAACCACAGATTATTTGCTGGCAGATTTATACTGCTTTCAGTCAAGTCCATTGATAAAATTAAGCTCTGGATAACATTCTAGGCTATAATCATGATGCATCTTTAGAAAGCAGCATATGTGAGTGCAGAATTTGGCCTGCTTTGCTAAGTAAAAATGAATAAACTTTTAAAACCTACCTGATCTAAGTTCATGTCTGGCCAACAGCACTGATTTCATTCATGTCCTGCCCTTGCCTCTCTTATTTTAATTTGGCTGAATGGCTATTTCCTCTCTCTCAAGAGATGCAGTGAAAAAAAAATGAAACAAAGACCCACCAAATAGCAATATGTGTACGGACTTGTAAACATGATCAGCTTGATCTTTGAGTGTCTATCAAGTCAGAGCTCACACAGACTTCAGAAGGGTTCTAGCTTTGTGGCTGCCTGAGAATCCGGTCCTTTGATTGAGCACCGAACCGCAGCAATCCTTTCCCACTGAAAGCTAATACATCTCCATTCTGACTGACCACTTTTGCTTTTACTCATCACAGCAGTAGGACTTAACCTGGGCAATTTGTGGCTTGCAGTTTCAACATTGCTTTAAAAAATATTTCAAACTGATCCTTTTACATTCCAGCAAAGCAATTACGGCGAGTGCCTGATACCATTCAAAGAGGACGACATAACCCTCTTGACAAAGCACATCCCCATTTCCCCGTTTTTTCACAAGCTGGCAAATATGGATCTGCAGGGATCCAGGGGAGCACAAATATTTCCTCTCTTTATAGTATGGACTGTAATCCATACTACAGAGGGAAATATCAGTAAACGCACAAGAGCCCCTAGTACTGACACCCTAAACTAAAACCTCACTGGATGCCACAGTAGGCAGGGAAGAACAGGTGACCAGGTAATTAGTCCTGGCACCTACAGGCAGCGCACCGGCTCAGAACATCACACTCCTCTTGTAAATAATATTACCACCACCACCAAAAGGAAAAGCAAAATGGAGCCAGGTTTCATTACCGAGAAGGCGCTCTCCCTCTCCGCTGCAGACAGGAAGGGGTGGGGTCTGGTTATTGTTGCAGATTTTTCCCCCCTCTTTCTCCGGGTCTTTAATCCCAGACTTGGCTTGTTGCGCTTCAAATTGAAATATCCTGAACAGATGTAAAAACACATGTGAGCCACTGCTCACAAGCTGTGCAAAGCTTTGTTTCATCTGCTGATGATGTGAGCCTAAAGGAGATCTTTTTAAAATTTCATCACTATTCAAAAGGATAATTAATACGTACCCCCAGGCTTTGATTATGCTATACCCAGTGTGTACTGCTGGTACAAAAATAATGAGGCTCTCATCAGGCCGAATGAATACTTGCAGCAAACATTCAGTTTCCATAAGAAATTTAAGATTCAGCGGCGGTACCATGTAGGTGGCTTAATCTAATTTTAATTTGTAACACAATACAATAGATAAGATCATTTGTTTGTAACCAGCACAGGCATTTTGTTTACATGAAACCCCAGTCAGCATTCAGCAGATGGTCTTTTTAAAGGCTTAATTGAAGTTTTCTAATCTAACCTTTTTTCCCTCCATTACGAAGGGGAAAATAAGACACACACACAAAAAAAAAAAAAAAAAAAAAAAAAAAAAAAAAAAAGAAAAAGAAAAAGAAAAGAAGGGAACTACAAGGAAGCAGAAAAATAGCTCTAAAACCCTTTTGCAGGGAAAGCACGGAAGAGCATTTCTGCCTGCTGTCAGATGCAGGTTCAGTCAGAGCCGGGAAGATGCTGAGGTCGGAGTTTTTAACGGCTCCGGAGGTGTAAGGATAGGGCCCTTTACCCCCACCTTTGTTGCTAGTGTGAAGGTTGGCAACAAATCACTGCCCCTGCCACAGTGGCTGTTCTGCCTCTGCCAGGCTCCTGAAATTAGCTACCTGAGCCTTTCTGCAGATCAGGCATCTCCTTCTCACACCTGCCTTCTCAGAGGCTCATTATTAGATTATAATTTCTGTGTACTTTCTGCATTCAGCTGTTCTGGTTTGAGTCTCCTTCTGGTCTGTCCCTGCTGCCCTCAATATTACCACGCTGACCACAATAAACACTTTTCTCCTCGCTGGCTCCAGGCTGCCTCTGGCAGCCTTCCAGTGATGTGTGCTGGAATACAACCTTTCCCAAACATTTAAATCCTCCTCACATCGTGTGTATTCGAAGAGTTTGGCTCATTGGGGTTTCTAACAAAAAAATCAAGTGAGGCATTTACTTTTCTTTTCACAGGCCGTAAGGAGCACACAGAAGGCAGGTGCCAGGCTTTGGGTCCTTTGCGAGTGATGTGCTACCAGAGTCCTGGTGCAGAGGAGCCCCCGTGCTCCCTTGGCGTTGCTGGTGCCGTGGTCTTCCTGGCGTGGCAGTGAACTCAGCAGGGCAGGCTCCACAGGCAGGGTAACTCCCTGACTACCCATGTTGATCCGGTCTCACTATCACCACCTCTGCAATAGGGTTGCTATTAATGCCCTCATGGCCCAGTTCCAGAGCTTTACTCGCTGAGTTACAGAAGAGGTAAGAAACTATATCACATAATAAAGAGAAATGAGTTTTACTCGTAGTAAATGACTTGAGAACAGTGGCTTTGGGTTTTTTTTAAACAGAGAACTAGTCATCACTGAGGAATAAACAGGCATTGCATGCTTGCAACATCATCATAAAAAATGGTGTGGGTTGGATTGCTACCTGGTGGCTCACAACCGTAGGGGCAGAAATCAAAAAAGAGGGCAATCAAAATAGAAATTAACTAAAACTGGTAATTCCACTGGCCTAGGTACGACCCTTAGGTACGACCCATGCTGACACAGCTATCCATGGAGAGAGATGCATTCATATCCTTGTGCGCCAGGCCAAAAGGAGACGAGCTATCTTCAACTCAAAAGCCATAACGCTGCGTAAGAACAGTGAAGGGGCCAAGCTAATAACACTATGCATTATAATGATATAATGACCATCAGTGTAAGTGGAGGACTGTACATGGAATGATTTATATGCTGAAAGAAAAAAAATATCAGTGTTAGGATAAAAATATACTCCAAGGAGCCCACAAGCCAGCTGGGCTTATAAGGTCAGGTTCAACACTGCATTCATGCAGCTATGTGGTTTTTGGCAGGGGACCATTTAAGTCCTGCTGACTCAGAATCCACCGCATGGAGGGGAGACTAACAGATGTGCCCACACAAAATTTGGAAAACTTCATAGGTTCTCACAGAAACAAAAATCCTCATGGGCTTTCAATCTATATTCTAAATCAGTGTTGTTCTAAGTCCATATTCTTTTCCTGCAGAGAATGGCATTGCTGAGGAAATGCTATTATTGTCGAGATAAATTTGACGGGCTAGTCATTCAGGAAAAAGACACAAATGTCAGCAGTGTTCACGCCTAGAAGCTGACACCGTCATTAATTGCTTACTGGGGCTACACCATGGAATCACCTCACTCTCAGTGAAACAGTACTAATTTACAGCAGATTAGATCCTCCCTAATGGCCATATGAGATTCTTCTCCAGAAGACACCTGTAACACCTGAAGTGATGGAGAATATCCTTTTAGCTGTCAGCCATGTCTGAGCCGACTTTATATCCTCTTTTCAGGCAGCCGTTATGAATTAGAGATTATCATACACACTCCAACACATCTCATTCCAGGAGAGAGAGGTGACAAACATTAACACAGATAGGATGCCATGGGTTATAGGTGCAGCAGAAGCATGAATAGAGACATTGAGAGATACCCAATAATTGCAATGATTTCCAATATATAAATGGAGGCCTCTGTACACAGGGTGATTTAGACACTGGAAGAAAAGTAATACCAGTTTAGGATTAGGATTTCTCCCAAGGAGAACATAAACTAGGCAACATTTCTTGAACTGCTTTTCTGAAGTGAAACACAGCAAAACCCGTTAACCACAAAATATATAACTTGATGGGGCTTTTTCCTAATGCTATTGTTTTGATATGCTGTAAGGGCATTCAGATAGAGACCTTGATGTAAGATGTTCTATTTAAGAACAAAGAAAACATGTTTGGATATAAGGTTTCGCTTTGTTAATTTCATCATATTTCATCAATTTATCCTTCAAAGACTCTTGGCTGTGCAATACTTTGATACTATAATGTTCACTTTAAACCTCATATTTTCAAGGTAGTGCGCAGGGATTTATCCTCATCCTAGCAAGTTACATAATTCAACCTCTGTGTAAGTTATTTGAAAGCACAGGTACAAACCTAATTCTTACTGTTCCTGTAATTCTACAGGAATGTGGAAAATAACGGTATGGAGTGCAAATGTTTATTGACTGTAAAATGTACATCAGAGACAACCAGTGCCACATTGTTTTCCACTAGCAGACTAGAGGGGAGGAGCACAAGAAACACAGAAGTGGGCTTCTACATGTGTTTGCATAATATAGCCCCCAAAATCAAGCTTCTTCTGAGTGGCTGGCCTATCCAGTGGGAGTACAGAGGTAGCCCCAACAAAATTAGGAATACAGGTGAGAGCCCATTGTCTTTTCCAAACCAGCCATCAAAATGGAGCATTGTCACAAACTACTTCCACGGCAACACTCCGATATAACTTCAGGGAGCATAGTTTCTCCTCTGTCTTTTCATGTGTCTTAAACCCACAGTTTAAGACAAATTACCTGGACTTCAAACTGGTGTCACTCCTTTTAGCCTTTTGCATCTCTGGCTAGGCAGCACCCCTCCAGAACAGCTGGAGGCACACAGTTCCTTTGAAGATACTCATTTAAGGGCCTTATTCTGTGAAAATATTGGGCCTACAGATTAAATCTGTCTGACACATCAAAGAGGCATGTCACCCTAGTTGTTTTATACAAACCATTGGATGCATGATCAGAAGAACTCAGCTGTGTAGTGTTTCTTGCAGGATAAAGAACAGCAGTCATTCATAATTCCAAATCCCTTGTGAAGTACCATATCTGGTAACTAAGAAGGAGTAGTTAATAACCAGTTGGAAAATACGTAAGAAAGCATGTCAGACATAAAATCACTGTTTCCGTTGGTTGTGCATATATTGCACACATAAGTCTCTAGATTTAGATTGAAAATAATATTCTTTAGATAACACATCCTTCTAGTTAAAGGACATTGTCTCTTTTGGGACTGGTTTAATAAGGGACCGTGGCTTTTTGCATGTGCAAGATTCATTTAATATAACTTTCTTGGCTGTGAATCTTAGAAAAATTGGCATTTTTACAAAGCTGCTTTCCCCCAGTTGAATCTGAATGCAAACCCATCGCCAGGCTGGGATTCTGTAACTTGACATCTGTTCACATTGATTTGCTGGTAGACCTGCACTGAAGGTATAGCATGTAATGTCCAAACTCTTACAAAAGAGGAAATGTATTCCCCTGTGATCAAATTGAGATATAATTGTCACATGAGCTAAAGAATCAGTCTGCAGTATCTGAGGAATTCTGATCTACTGAGCCATTGAACCTATGCAGTTCCTCTCATGTCATTCAGCGTTTTACATGAACCTGCCCAAATCAGGACATAGAACAGGGCAGTTATTTTTAAGATGGAGGTTTCCACAGGTTAGTTCATTGCAAGATGTTTGTCTCCAAACTAGCATGTCTAGCAATTATTTATTCTAACTGCCTAATTCACATCCAAATACCCTGGTACTGCTGCCACTGAGGACGCAACTGATCTGCTAAGGGACTACGTGACACTCTCTGCACCATGCAATGTAATTGAATTGCATTCAGAATGCACTGGAAACAGCAACCTGGTAAAGTTCAGAGCTGAAACTCCCTGGAAACGGAAAGTTGTGAAAAAATACTCCAAATTACCTATGGACAGGTAAAAAATGAAAGACCTCCATGTGGCTTGTAGGTGGGGAATAAGATGACAGCTGAGTACAGATACTTTCCGGTTGATGATGAAACAGACCCCCAGATCTGAATATAGTTTTTTTCGTTCTATTAAAAGTATGGATGGGCAAACAAGCTTTAATATGCACACTAAGCAGGCATGGGAAGAGCTGCAAACCCAGCCTGCACAGAAGAGTTACAGATTTGCTGCATTTCCAGTGCTGTGAGGTTATGCAAGAGAGGACATCCTTCCTGTCTCTACAGGATCCATACACCACCTCTTTTTTCTGAGCCTTAAGGGATGCTCTGCATGAGGCCACTTGCGATGAGCACTAATAAGGTCGTGTAGGAGAAAGTTACAGTGTCTGGTTTGTTTTTTTTTTTCTGACACTTAACAGCTAAATACCCTTGCCTTGTTAGTATTATTTTGATAATGAACAAACTGTACTGCTCCTACTTTGCACAATATAGTTCTTTTTAATGTCCATTGTTTTATACGCACATGAAGATGCTGAAAAGCCTACTACAAGACTTCCTGTTGAGATCCCTGTGAGCTAAAACTCATTAGAGCCACCACTGGCTCCACATCCACCCTTGGGCCACTTTCAGGCTGCAAGAGCCACAGTTTTGCCGTTCCAGAGACCCTAACACACAAGGATCTGAAAGGGACAGCTTTGGTGAGACCAGAGTGGTGAAACAGAGGCTGTTTTTTTTCCTGGTAATGCACATATATGTGGAGAGTAAAAGACAGGGTTGAGCTTGGTCTGGAATTTGCAAAAACATTGATAGGTACCAAAGATAATATAGGGGCTCCCTGGTGGAACATGACTCTGAAGCAGTCTTCTAAATACTGTACTATCCACTTAGTCACTGCCCTGTGCTTCTCCCTGAACCAGCACTGGCAGACTTATGTGAATGCACTGGTTGTGATGCAGAAATAAAAATGTTTATATGTTGGTCAATAGACTTTGAAAGGTCACATAAATAATCATCAAGCACTAGGAAAGACAACTGTAAAGGTAGTATCAGAGGCTGATACTCTAAATCACACTCCAGGTGTCTTCTCTACCTGCTAAAATGCTATGTGACAGGGACTTTGGCAGTCATAATATCTGTCATTAGGCATACTTTAGTGAGGATCAAAACACACCACACACAACTGTCCAGCTAACATTGCTGGGCACAGCTGCAGCTGGGCATAAACATCTGCAGCAGAGGGTAGGCAGTGGTGATTGCCTTTTGCAAAAGCACAAGCTTGACTATGGAAGTCAGAAGTTAGTCTTCTGGACCTCTAGCATGTATTCTCCCACTCTTTTTGCTGTGTAACTCAGCAATCTAACTTCAGGACATCAATCATCAAGACGTACTTACCATAATGAACAAAATGCACAAACAGAGGTATCTATCAGGAAAAAAAAAATCCAGAGATGTTTCTACTTGAAGGAAAGCATTCAAATCACCTCATAGTGCATGCTATTTGGTCCCTTTGAGTGAAGACAGATATGGTTTCAGGCTTGACATTCAGATACCCATTCTGCAGTTGATCTCATTTGTTTCTTCCAAACAAAAGAACATTTTGCAGTCCTCTCCCTCCTTTACCCCCGCACATTCTTCTACTAAGGTAAATGATCAAATCCAAATCCCGGGTTAATGAGTGCCAATCATAGCTTCAGCCCCTTTTTCAGGCTTGGCAACAAGTTCCCCGAGCCTTAGCAAACAATTATCATTCAGCTACTGTAGAAATTGATTCTTGGGTTGACGAGAGCAGTCCTCCCTCGGCTGGTAAGGTCCTGCCATGGGAAGCAATTACTGCAAGATGCCAGCTGACAGACTCATTCCGTGGAAAGTCAGGTTGTCTTGATCCTCAGGCACTCTCTAGGCAAATTGTATCCTTACACTCATCTCAAACCTCTTACGAACTGTTGGCTTCTATCAGGAAAAATGGATTGTTCCCTTTGTTTCTGTGGCATTTGATAGAATAAAACTGGACATCCTGCCTGCACAATAAGGAGATTTAATTTTAAAATTCTCACACCAAAATGCTGCAGTATGATGAAGAAAAAGAGAATCATAAAGCAATGAAGATTGCTACTTGCCTAGGGAACAGTAATACAGCGCAGCTAGTATGACATTTTTTGTGTATAAAAAGACCCAAATTCCATTAGCAGTGGCCTGTCTCTACTGATCATAATTTTCCTTTACCCTTAATTTTCAAATGGTTTGTAGTAACATTTTCACATCACTTTGCCTGACATCTTTTGTTTGTTAGTTTGGGGTTTTTTTTTAATCTTTGATATTCCAAGGTGGCAACTGGGAAAAAGCAAAGATTTTCTGCATAATTAGCTTTTCTGACAATATCTGAACAGTGATTGAGATTTTGCCAAACACTGATGAGACAGAGACACATAGCTGGTATCAGCTAACAAAAGAAGGTGGCATTTAAAATCACCTGAAAGCAATTAGGCTTGATATCTATCATTAGATGATTGAAATGTAAGACTGGTTAAATAAACGAACAGTAAACTGTGCAATCCACTTCAAATACTGCCAGTGAGAAAGAACACTCTTTTTCATAAATCCATAAAATAACTCTTGGACTAACGTATTTGTTGTTNTGGGAAAAAGCAAAGATTTTCTGCATAATTAGCTTTTCTGACAATATCTGAACAGTGATTGAGATTTTGCCAAACACTGATGAGACAGAGACACATAGCTGGTATCAGCTAACAAAAGAAGGTGGCATTTAAAATCACCTGAAAGCAATTAGGCTTGATATCTATCATTAGATGATTGAAATGTAAGACTGGTTAAATAAACGAACAGTAAACTGTGCAATCCACTTCAAATACTGCCAGTGAGAAAGAACACTCTTTTTCATAAATCCATAAAATAACTCTTGGACTAACGTATTTGTTGTTGGTCGTACCAGAAGTTCATGGAAGGCTTATCCCTGACTTTAAAGACTGTGAAGCCTAAAGACACCAGTATATATCAAGAAAGATAATAGGAAGAAAAACCAAGACGTAAGGACTTCTTAACCTCACATATATTCTAAGTTTTACCCTGAGGTACCTGGACAAATGCTGGAAGCAGCACAGGTGTTACGAGCCTTTAAGGAGATAAAGACAAATATATTGTAAATGGGCATTTGCAGTCACAGATGCCTGAGAAAAGACAGAACCCATGATGGCCAGTTTAAAACGTGTTTTGATTGAGAAATGCCACATCTGCAAAGAGAGTCTATAATGTCTCCAGAGAGTCAAAAAAGTTCACTTACAGTAATATTAGTTAATGTTGCTACTGTTGCTATAGCTATTAATCCATCAGTTCTGCTGAAATTCTTAGGACCGAGAAGATTTTTAAAATATATTTTAAAATATATTTCATGACCAAATCTCTATCTTTGTAGCATCAAGCATCCACTGTGCTCAGTAGAGTTAAGCAGGCTTAAAAAAGCTGAGAATCAGGCTAGGCTCTTTCTCAAATTCTGATGAAACATTCTTCCTAATTAATTTTCAGTCTTTTTAGACATTTTATTCCCCTTGAAAAAACCTTTTACAATGTATTTTCACCTTTTCTTTTTGCATTAACTGCATTCCAGATTCACTGAGTGCTGAGTACACCCTTAGAAAGCCTTTTAACCTGGCTGGTAAGTTAAAACTCTCTAAATCTCACATGCCCACAGGGTTTCCCACCTTAATTAATTAATAACCCTCTCCTTGTCCTTTTAACTGGGTCATGAATTAATTTAAAAAGTTAATTATGCAATTCTTTCCTCTCCCTTTACTTATGCCTTTCATCCCTGTGTCCATTGGCTATAAACAATGTGGAAATGCAACCATATAAGCAGGAGTGGATGTTGTAAGCTTGGAACTGCTGGGAAA
>VYZW01055547.1:22630-44131 GCA_013401315.1 Balaeniceps rex
TGTAGCTTGACTAGTCATAATTCAGTTAGGAAGTTGTGGCAGCCTGAGCCAAAAGGTGTATCACCAGGACACACAGTTTTCCTCTAATCATATGTCTGTAGTGAGTAAGCAGTTCTCTTTTATCTTTGTTATCCATGTTTTTTCTCATTTACTTGAAAGGTAGGACTTTGTCAAAGGAAAGTGCCTTTGGGAGGACCAAACACGAGATAAATAGAATTCATAAAGAATAACAGGAGTCATCTTTTTGCTATCACCTCTAGATTCTGCACGGCTTCTGTGGAAAGTTGTAGTTGCTGTTAGAAATTCATGGAGTCAAAATCATTCTGTAGTCTTTCTACTCACTTTGCAAAATAAGAGGTTGTGGCATTTGCATCTGCCTGTCTTCTGTTTCTGGTTTCTTCTGGTGCTGATGTTTACCAACACAGAGGTGCTGAAAGTAAGTGTATTAATTATTCATCCTTCCGACATCTCCTTCCCATTGCTTCTGTGTTGCACTTTGCTGAACAGCTTTGCATAAAATATCTTGTTTGGTTGGTGGCCATATCTGTCTAGTAAGGACACTTATTTGGTATATGGAATATATTGTTTTGTTTCTAAGCAAAGCAGCAAAAAGGTGGATTACATCCAGTATATGTTAAAAACCCTAGTGCCTAGCAAGTGGATGTGAAGGGGGTGTTTTTTTCTTGAAAGCTGTCATTATAATGAGTTACACTATTGGGTCCTGCAAATGTGGTTGTGTATTCCATGCGTCGCTATACAATTCCACGGTGTGCTTGTAGTGTTCTGGTCACCCAGGTCACAGGGCAGAAATAGAAAAGATGCAGAGGAGATGAAGAAGAATATATAACAGCTTCTGTACAGGGGTGGAGGAGAAGCTAATAGACTGGATTATCACCGTGGAAAAAAGGTGAGTAAGAGGAGAGATGAAAGTGGTCTAGAAAATCATGATGAGGGGAGAGGGAGAAGATAATTAGATGGTTTCTCACTGTTCCTTGGCATTAAAGCATCAGGGCAACCTGGTAAAATTGTCAGGCAGGTGGTTTACAACACAGCAAAAAAACCCCATATTTTGACATGCCATACTTACATTATGTGATTCAGGTCCATACAATGTTTCAGAGTCCTAAAATATAAACATAAAAAGGGGTCAAACATGAGGAGGATAAGTGCAGGTGAAAGAGATGTTTGTAGAGAATGTGTGCAGTTGAATATTAAGCATAGTGGTCTGTACTTCCTACGTCTTCAGCTTCAGAAATCCTCAAGCTACAGATTACTGGCAGCAGGGAACAGTAATTCTGTATATGCACTTGTCTTGTGTTTTGCCTTGGGTGTTCGCTGCTGGCCAATGTCAGAGGTGAGATTGGGCTATGGTGACCTGTGGCTGTACACAGTGTGACAGTTCTTACTGTACCAGTGTGGAAACGTATGGCTGCTCAAAGAGCTTTCCATCTAAACAGAGAAATCGAAAGATGGTGGAGTAAAACAGCTACTTACAGAGGTGAAGTACTGTGGTCATGGCTCTATAGGAAACGAGCTACTTGTACGTTTGGAGAAGCATGTATGAGTCTGTAAGATTTGTTTTCACTTTGGAGATAGGAATCTGGTTTAACGAAAAGAAGGAATTTCTCACAGTCTCATGTGGTTTTATTTCTGCAACAGAAATAAGACTAATTTGGGACAGTTTTCCTTGTGAGAAGTGACTCAATAAAGACAATTTTCCTTTTAGTGCTGAGTTTTAAGTCTAGATGAGTCCAAACAGCCATTTTGATATTATAACTGATGCTCTTTAATAAAATCAAGTCCTGCCTCTTAAGCTGATTAAGCTGATTATCCTACTTGACTTTAGGATATAGCCTCTTTGGGCGTTTTAATAATATGCACCTAACTAGGTGTTTGCCACTAGATTGCAGTAGTTACCAGTAAAGTTCTTGATAGCTCTGCTGTGCTGTTTTAATTCAAATTAAATGGATTCAAATAATTCTTCTTTCTTTCTAAAATGAAAAAAAAAAAAAAATCCTTTCTTTTAGAAAGATAGTTTAATGTCTTGATTTCAATGATTTGGGAATGTGAATTGCCCCCAGCTGGTGATGAAACAGTTTTCATTCTCATTTTAAAGACGATATAAACATAATCATTTGGAGCACTACAGACACCTCTCATTCCGTGGCAATTGTTGCCTCAATTTGATTACTTCTTAATCTTTTGTATGAAAAATTGTAAGTTAAGAAAGCCATAATTAGGAGTCAGTGGGATGATTCATAATACTTCTGCTACAGTTTTATGCCTACCAAAGCCAATGGATTATTTCTCAGATATTACAAAACCAGAAAAGAACTGAGTTACGTAGGCCAGTCAATGAACTTCCCTGTGTACAAAAAAGCTGAGTGTTGGTTTGCTGTATGTATGAGCTTACTATAAGAAGGTCTGCCTGAGAGTGGGTGTTTTTACATGGCAAACTTTCTCCTTCCATTTAACTTTTAGTAATCCTATGATCCTAGCAAGCATTGGAGCTTGTAAAGAATGAAATAATGTTGTGTTGTACAAGCTACTGGCTATTTGTTAACTGTGTTGCCCTCCAAAATATTCAAGATGATGTATATCGCGTTAAATTTCTCAGGAGATTAAAATCTGATTTTAGATCTAAAAATGGGTGCTAATACCATAATGGAAATGGCTTAATGGCAAGCTTCCTCTTACCCTCATACCAACTCTTGACTTTGTATCTGGTTTTGCTTGCTTGCTGGAACCTGCCCTTCACACTTCCAGGAGAAGGCACCTCATACATTCTTTTTTCCGTCTTTTTGGAGAAGGCAGGAATCTCATCTCTTCTGTTGCCAGCTCTTTGAAATTATCTGTTCAGTATAAGACCTCTCCAAAATGTTACCAAATCAAAACAGGGAGAGTGTTAATAGAGCAAAAGAGAAATTATTTACCTTACTAGCCTGAGCTGACACCTTGCAAAGCCCAGTATCGTGGGAACCAAAATTCTCTGACCATTTTCTGGACAAACCTCTCCTTGCTAAGTAGTGAATACTAATTTGCATAGTTAGCCTTAGCAAACTGTTGTAAATTCAGTCTGATCTAGTGGAAAGCTTCTCCTCCCTAATTCCCAGCTGTGCATTCCGACTCTGTTTCAGATGCAGCAACTGTACAGATACAGGGGGTGGGTTGCTGCTGTTGACCTGACAGAAAGGTAAACGACCCGTCAAGAATTCCTCTGGTTTTTTTCCCCTTTGATCAATGAGGTGATGTGACATTCTGCTGCTGCCTGGTCATTTGACCATGGAAGGAAGTCTGGGGTAGGGATGGGGAATGTGAACGTCTGTTTTAGTGCAGACCACAGTGGTGATGGCAGAATTGCACCTTTGTATGTTCAAAGTTGCAATATCATCAGATGAGAGATGTTAATGTTTCCTCAGATGTAATGTTTGCTGCTGCATTTATGATGTGTTTAATCTCATCAAGCTTCAGATATTTGCAATGTAGGCATTTGTATCTGCTCTCTTAGTTTTATTATCACTGGAAAGAACAATGTATTTCAGTAGCGCAGGTCATCTCTTCCTAGGCTGCATATCAAGAATACTTACGTTCATTGATGATAAAGGGTGTCCAGCTGATGGATATCTAGTTTGGTGAGGTGAGGCACAAGTTTGTGTGAGAACATTGGAAATCTTTTATTTTTTTTATCAGCAATATTAAATATTTCTTGCTATTTCATTTTCACTTTTTGTTCAAATCAAAGAAAAAAAGAAAAAGGTGAAGTCCCTCAGCTTCTCATATAGCATGGAGAAAGATTTAAATGAAAGGTGTGAACACTGTAAACAAAACTAAATATTCCAAAACAATCAATTTTTTGGTTAAAATTAATAACATTTCACTGTTTTTGTTTGAATGAAGGTACACTTTTTTAACTAAAGTTCTGCTGAAACTGTTTGTATTGGTGACATAATTTTCTCTTTTTGACTAACTCAGAGATAGCATAGGTTAATTTTTTTTCCTTCTTAGGAAATAGAAATTATTACCGTCCAGGCACACTTTCACAGTTTCAGTATGGATTAGTTAATATCTTCAGATTTTCAGGTATTATTTAATTTGATGCCTAAGAGTAGGCAGTTTTTGAAAACTCTTAAGGAAATGCCCCAAAGAGAAGTGTGTGTACTTTAAAAAAAAAAAAAGTATTACCACTTTGATGTCACAGGTTGGCATGAAATACCAAGTTTATATGTTACGCTTTTGCATTATTTTGCCTTTCTAAAAGCAGGAATGTCTTTTCCCTGTTTCAGCTCTAATATAGTGGGGAAAAAAATTCAGTCACTTCATATGAGTGCAGATCTGGCCCAGTTTTATGTAGTGTTAAAGACAAATTATTGATTTATCTCTGTTCTGTGGCAAGACCACGTGCACACTGGTCTGAGTATTATAGGAAGGATCAGCAAGGTAATTTTTAAAGATACGTATCTGGGCTTATTTTGCGTAAGGCATGCCAGGCTTTCTTTATAGGAATGCTTAGTAAAGAGCGAGTTAGCTCATGTGAAAACACAGAAGAGATTCCACAGTCCCCATAATGATGGAAAGTACATTTGGACAGTTGTGAAGTACTGTATGGGAGACATTGCATTTGATACACATTTTCATTACATTGTTGTTTCCTCCCACTCCAAATGGGTTTATCATCTTCAGTTATTTAATAGATAATCCTAAGTGTAGTTTAAATAATTCCCTTGTGACTGTTGAAAGTTCGCAGTGAGGCAGCCAACACAGTGTGTGATTTGTATTGATCAGCGAGTATTGTCTGAAGCAAGAGTACTTGAACTAAGAGGGTTCTTTGTAGTAGAACGACTTCTCAAGAGTTGTATTGGGTTTATGTGGCAAGGTTTTGGTAGTGGGGGGCTATGGGGCGGCTTCTGTGAGAAGCTGCTAGAAACTTCCCCTATGTCTGATAGAGCCAATGCCACCAGCTCCAAGTTGGACCCACTGCTGGCCAAGGATGATCCCATCAGCGATGGTGGTAGCGCCTCTGAGATAGTGTATTTAAGAAGAGGAAAAAAAACCTGCACAACAGTAATTGCAGCCGGAGAGAGGAGTGAGAACATGAGAGAAACAACTCTGCAGACAGCAAGGTCAGTGAAGAAGGAGGGGTAGGAGGTGCTCCAGGTGCCGGGGCAGAGATTCCCGTGCAGCCCCTGGTGAAGACCATGGTGAGGCAGGCTGTCCCCCTGCAGCCGATAGAGGTGGACAGTGGGGCAGATATCCACCTGCAGCCCGGGGAGGACCCCACGGTGGAGCAGGTGGATGTGCCCCAAAGGAGGCTGTGACCCCATGGGAAGCCCGCGCTGGAGCAGGCTCCTGGCAGGACCTGTGGACCTGTGGAGAGAGGAGCCCATGCTGGAGCAGGGTTGCTGGCAGGACTTGTGACCCCGTGGGGGACCCAAGCTGGAGCAGTCTGGTCCTGAAGGACTGCACCCTGTGGAAGGGACCCATGCTGGAGCAGGGGAAGAGTGTGAGGAGTCCTCCCCCTGGGGGGGAAGGAGCGGCAGAGACAATGTGTGATGAGCTGACCGCAGCCCCCATTCCCCGTCCCCCTGCACCGCTCGAGGGGGAGGAGGGAGAGAATTCAGGAGTGAAGTTGAGCCCAGGAAGAAGGGGGGGTGGGGGGAAGGTGTTTTAAGATGTAGTTTTTATTTCTCATTATCCTACTCTGATTTGATTGGTAATAAATTAAACTAATTTCCCCAAGTTGAGCCTGTTTTGCCCGTGATGGTAATTAGCGAATGATCTCTCCCTGTCCTTATCTGGACCCATGCGCCTTTTGTTAAATTATCTCTCCCCTGTCTAGCTGAGAAGGGGAGTGACAGAATGGCTTTGGTGGGCACTTGGTGTCCAGCCAGGGTCAACCCACCACAGTTGTATATGATGTAAAGAGAGTACTTATTTTTGTATGTGGTTCAAGGCATTTTTCATGTTGGAAATGAAGCGTCTGTTGTGTGAATTAATGATTTTGATGTCTTGAGCTTTCAGAAAACATCAGAAACCAAAATATTGGATTTGGGAGCTCCACATTTAAAATAATTTTTTTAATAGGATATCTTGCTTTAATTTCTAGGTCAATTATTTATTTCTGGGACATACCTTCTCTGGCACATAGTTACAGTGAATATGTTTGAAAACTAGATTTAACTGGGATTGTGTATATGCAGTTGAGACAGGTTAGCTGAGGATACTGGTTTTTTGCTCTCCTTCCTCATACTAGGGCAGATTCAGTTTGAGTGTAGTCTTTACACTCATCATTTTTCATTTTGTTCTTAAAAGTACAACAGTTCTCACCTGCCTCTTTCAGTCCCATAAATACCTTGTATTCCAGCCAGGGGGTTTTTGGGGGCTTTCCTTTAGAGTAAGCTCAGTCAAATCTGTAGCAAAGTTTTTCCAGCAACAGAATTTAGAAACAGGTAGCAGAGCCTTCTACAGGGTGCTTTGGGGTGTACTGTGTCCCAGTGTTTTAATGTGAAGGTCAGTGCAGAGCGTCTTGGTCTTTCCCTTTCAAGAGAAGACAACAGGCAAACAGTTCTGGAAGAGGGGAGCCAGGTGATAATATTGTCTTCTCTTCCCTTAAAAGCCCTGGCTGGTTAGGAAAAAGGAAAGCTGTGCACTGCAGACTGCTGGTCCTGCAGTTCCCGGAGTATTTTGCAGTGGGGTGGTCTGTATGGCCAGCAAAAATAACCCTGGAATGATTTACTTTCTTCTAGTGTCGCTGTTTTCTAGAAGCAAAGGTCTGTTCCCCCAGGTTCCCTGTGGCTTAAAAGGCCAATATATCGTCTCAGAAGAAATAATCCAGTCTACTTCCCTGAAACAAAACCAAAAACACTTTTAGACACTTTTAATTGTTTTTTTTCCCCACGTATTTTGTTTTGAGGCACTGTACTTCCAGTCCTTTTCACCATGTCACATCCTACCTTCTCTCTTCTTTAAAGCGCTTTTGCACAGCAGGCAGTCATGTGAATAGCTCTCCGATCACTAGGTTGTTTCATTATCTTGTTCTGAATGTGCTTTTAGCTGTGTGGGGAAAAAAAATGAACGTTATCCTCGGCTTCCAGCTTAAAGCTGGCAAAATACATGTTTCGGTTCTTCCTCATGAGCCTAATACAACAAGCTTAACAGGTGACACAACAACTGCTTTGTATGCATAAGCCTAGAGGGTCTTGTTCACTGCAGCTGAAATTTCTGGTGAACACATCTCTACAACATGAATTATAATGTCATAGCAGCTTTACATTGAGTGGTTTAATTTCATGCCAGCTTTAGATAGGATTTTGGGGGTTTGTTTTGTTCAATTCAAGATTCAGTAGCCTGTTGTTAAAAGTCAGCAGTCAGGTATGCGCCTGTTGCAACCAGTAGTGCTACAGCAATGAGAAAGTTATCTTAATCTAAATGATGCGATAAATAAGTGCAATATTTGATGTGGACTCTGGTTATCTTTTGAT
This sequence comes from Balaeniceps rex, assembly GCA_013401315.1. Taxonomy (NCBI): domain Eukaryota; kingdom Metazoa; phylum Chordata; class Aves; order Pelecaniformes; family Balaenicipitidae; genus Balaeniceps; species Balaeniceps rex. Next base: position 30,109 of record VYZW01055547.1, read on the forward strand.
ATCCTCCCAGCTTGTGCTCTTTTCTGTGACAGGAATTTATACGTGAGACTTAGAACCAGAAAATAATATTTAACTCTTCATGGTAATCCTTTCTAGATTCATACTTACTGAGGGGAGAATTAAGATTGTTACTGTTTCCCTCTCCTTCATCAATGTTAATATCTTATGATAGAGATTAACATGGAAGATTCCATCAAACTAAAATAGTTTAACTGCAGCTATGGTGATACCTTTCAAGAACATATATCCTTTTTATTCACTCAGCCTTTACTGTGTGGTTATAATTTTCAAGAGCCTTTTAATTATAAATAAAGAATGTTTTGGAGACAGTCTACACATTATGAAACAAACTTACATTTTGCTACCAAGCATACAAATAGGTGAATATTTACATACGTAATTTGTTCAAAAAAGAATCTTACACATCTTTCTTAGGCGTGGGAAGTGTAACCTTGTTTGTTTTCTGAAGATAAGCACAAAAAAAGTTAGCTCCTTTCCTTGAAGGTGCCTATACACATGTTGGAGAAACAGGAGGCTGCATCTTTGGGCTCAGTAACGTCTTTCTGTAATCAGTGTGATACCGTAGAGACTGTGGCATGCAAACCCATAACTAATCAGCTGGTCAGCCACCTTTCCAATCCAACTTTGGATTCAGAGTCTTTTTGTGGATATTAGAGAAAGTCAATGCAGGGGGTTTACTTCAGGCTTACTTCTTTGTTTGAATTAAAATGCCTTGCATTCATGCAACACAACTACCGCAGAGAATTAGTTTGTCAGTTTAAGAGTGTTCTACAATCCCCTTGTGAAGTGAATTAAGTTTCCTTTTGCCATGAGTTAGTGTGGAACAAAGCATACATGAGCACTTCTCCATGTCTCTGTAACTTGGGTGCCTTCCAGCAGCTAGCCTGTTGTGTTTTGCCTTGCACAATGGGTGGGCGTCCTGGGTCCCCTGCTCCGTGCTCGTGTTGACGGGACGTCATTTCGTCTGCTAAATACAAAGTGCAGCTGCACCGACGTGCTTCCTCTGTCACTGTTATTCCCCCGTTACCATCGCAGCTTTTTAATACCTGTGCTTTGTGCACTTGCCTGGTGCCTCACAGAGTCTGGAATTACTCAGTACTGAGAGCAAGGAGCAAATGTGGGTCTGTTTATACAACAGTCTTTGTTGTTTACGTATATATCAGCAAAGGCAGGAGGCTCAGAAAGCTGAGGAAAGAAAGAGGACTTGCCCTGACCCCATCATTTGACGCATGGTAGGGAAGTAAGAAGTTTGTCCTTAAGATCTAAGATCTCTTCCCCCCTGTTGTCAGAGCCTGAGTAAATCTTCAAAAGATTGGAGAGAGAGTCCTGATAGATGGAGCCGGAGTGGGGAGATTGGGAGATTAGTTGAAGCTGACTCTGTGCTCAGCTTGCTGAGCGAGACGTAGTTGCTTACTCCTCAATTGCCTAATCCATGGGGAGCTGGAGCATGCGTTCGTGTTAGGGACAAACAGAGCCCGGTCCAGCCATTGAAATCAGATTGGCTGGTGAGGACGGATTAATGGAGGGAAAGAATGGAAGAGCTGTGAGTCCCATAGGCCCTGCCGTAGCATCCTTCATATCTTTCCACCCCGGTCACCGTCATCCTCCTGGAAATCCTGGCTAACGTCAGCAGTTACTGTTTGTTTGTTCCTATGCCAACAGAAAATAATTTGATATTGCATATGGTATAATAAATTTCGGGAGTTATCCTAAAACACAATCCAGTAGTTATCTGCCTATTGCACAGCTGTTTCAAGACATTTCAGAGTGGGCTTGACCTTATTTTTTACCTTTCCTGGAAGTTAAGATGGCCAGAACACTCCAAAGTGGGTTTCCCATCTTGGCTTGTGGTGGATACAAAATGCATTTGTAAAGCTTTACTGAGTGCTCATGTTAAAGGCCTGGGCCGTGCCCTTTGCCTAATGTAAATTACTGTTTGGGAAGTGTGTGCTTTAAAATTTAGCTGGCATTTAATCCTGGAAACCTTTGTCATGCAAGAAATAGCACGTTTGATTTATGGGGAGCTTTGGGGTTCCCCCCCTTAACAGTGTATTAGTATTTTCACTTAAGTTAGCTTTAATTGGATGCTCTAGTGAACAGTGAAGTTGCTCATTAGCAGTAGACTGATAGAGTTGTAGTGGAGTAAGCTGCCCAGCTACATTATATTATTCTCCATTACTAAATTTATTTTCCTTCAAAGTTTCAGTTTATTCATATAACCTTCGTTATAACTTTTATTTCTTTCGAAGTAGTCCCTTCAAATATCCGTTAACTTTCCTCATGTCGTGATTTTGAGGTTAAAAATCCAGTTACAGTTGTAAGAAGCTAAGTCCAGAAAATGGGGGTCACAAATAACTTCTTTTGTGTTCTTTCTTTCCTAATATGTCCCTGCACATTCCTTTGATTTCTGCCTTTTTGAATTTTCACAAAGTGTAAGTCAAGTCAGCATAAACTAGAGTGCTGCTGTTTATATTTTGCATTTAATCTGATAATAGGGCACTTTAGGCAGTAAGAAATTGAAATTATGTTCCTTCACCCAGCTCAAAACTGAACTAAAACTCTCCAAGCCTTAAGCTGAGGTTATGCGAGAAGTCGACCTTTAAAGCTTAAGCTGCAGTGAAACTCTGTTTCTAAATAGGTCTTAAAGTAGATGGGAAGAGATCACAGAACTCCAGTGGAGACCATTAATTTACCTTCACCTTCTGCACAGCAGAGGACTTTTTCCATGTTCAAGGGCCTCAGCTTGCCGTTTGAAGTGATGTAATCTGTCTTGCTTGAAGTTTCCCTTCCTCCGTGTATCCAGGGTCGGACAATGAAAAATGGTGAGTTTGATCTGTCAGGCACATACTTAAAGAAATTCTGGTTGAGTGGTCTGATTTGGGAATAGGGGCGCTTCTGTGGCAGATGTTGTGGCACTTTCAGAAGATTTCTTCCATCTTTCTCTTCTTTTGGAGCGAGCTGTATATCCCAAATAGCCCAAATGCTGCAGGTAGCTTTAGTTCCAGCAGATTAGTACTTTGATGAAAAAATATTTAATTAAAATTTTTTTCTGAGCCTGCAGTGTACTTACATCTCAGCTAGTGAGATTAATATGGTCAATGAGAAAGTTCTGTAGAGGTTTAAACTGCTGGCAATAGCCTGGCTTCTGTTAGGAAATCTGATGTCGAAGGCTGGCTGTACCAGACGGTTGAAGATCTGGGTTTGGATACCTGAGCATCCAGCATCACTGAAGCTGACATCTTTGTGTTCTAGCAGACAATGCATCTGTAGGGGTGGAGACCTTCACTGGCCACGGTAATGACGTTACTGTACTCCTATAGAACAGCTGTCACCGACAAAACCACTGACCCAGACTGAGTGTTTCAGATAGGATGTCCAATGCAGTTAACAGGATTCTAATAAGGTTTGCTCTTTCTACTCCTTCTGAAAAATGCTAGATGTAATTTGCTACACATTTGGATGCTTATAGCTGAAAATTACGTTTGAGAGTTGAACTTTGGGACACTTCTCTTTACCATGTTGGAGGCATGTAGTCTACCATCAGGCTGTTCAGATTTAAGAATTGTAAGATTCGGATTACAGTCTGAAAAATAAAGGTAGATTCCCAGGAATTTAATTTATTTGCATCTTCTGCTTATCTTCTTTCTTCTTGGGTAAAAAATGCCTATTAGAAGCAGGTGCCGTTGTCCAGTTATTGACAGTTGTTACTAGAGGTAAGGAATGAGAGTTCTTGAGGATTATTACATACTATGGAGCAATTTTTATTAAGGTATACAGGGAGTGAACTATATAGATCCCATTAATTTAAAATTAGAGATGTGATGATGATCTTCAGTTCACTAACTCATCCTGCTGGAATTTTTCAGGCAACGTAATCAGGAATGACATCTACTGGTTTACTCTAATACCCTCCAAATCACATGAAAGAAGAGATGATGGTCAGTGACAGTTATTTGCTATGCCTTACAGGATTTCATAGCCCTCTGTCATCTCCCACCTCAGTCTCTTGTTTTCCTGGCAGAAGGATGCCAATATAATCATTCTGTGGTCAGCAGCAGTTTCTTATCTCTGATCGTTCTAGTCCCCCTTTTCCATGTTTTTCCCAGCTCTGCTGTACCCCTGCGAGGTAAGGGGACCAGAACCATACGTAGTGACTTTTTGATTCCTATTTGGGCTCTCATTCCTTTTCTAAGGGTTCTAAAAATTAATTCATTTTGCATTTTCTACTCAGGTGGAGTATTGAACTGACAGTTTCCTGCAGATCTCAGTTATAATCTTAAGATAGCATTCTCTTTGCTTTAAAGAACATGCTTTCAAAATAAATTTCTAAGTTTTCTTGAAAAACTGTTTAGCTTTTAAGTTTTACTTTATGGATTCTTAAATAGGGTGGAACATGAGATGCTGATGTATCATTCCCTGCAAGTAGATGTTACCTGTGGCATCTCTATAGGTGTCTTTAGGAGTACTTCAGGAGAGAACATTTACAGGAACATTTCAAAGCAAATGTTTTGATCTTTTGAACAATGTATCACAAATGGGAATAAGGACACAGAAACCTATTAGAGGAATGTGTGAAATTTGATGTGCTGTCATTCTACAGCAAAACATTAGTATTTGCTAAAAAAAGCCCCCAAAACCTACAGGCTTATTTTTCAGATACATTACTATCTGTCTATATTTTTGTCATGCTAGAAATACGATCTTTTTTCTATTTAGATTCTGCTATTTCATTGAACGTTTCTGACCATACTTCTTTTCTGAATGGATACCATTTTTTATTTCTCCGTTCATATTCAACATAAGCATGGGTATTGCAATTCCTGTGTTTACAAGTACTAGTATACAATATTCCTTTCTCCTGTTTTTTCAAATTAGAGAAATTATGTAAAACATTTTGATTTGCATGCAACTTTATTTCTAATGTAATCTAAATTTTAACTTCCATTTAATTATCTGCATTTCCATTTATTGCCTTTTTTGTGTATGGTCTTTCAAATTTTTAAATTTGGATGTTGCCTCAAGGCCTAGTAATCTGATGAATGGTGCGCTAGTCAACAACACGTGTATATGCCGTCCTGTACAAAGCTAACAAGTAAGATCCCGACACAATTAATATTTTACATAATTTGTAGAAAGTTCTCAAAGATGTAAGAGAAGATCAGAAGTGCTAAATATTAATGTAGAAGCAGGTTCAAGTAATAGTGTATTTATGATATAGATCATAACTGTGAGCAAGAGTAAAAGCTTAACTGTTTCTCTTGAACTCTCCTCTTTGACTCCTGTAAGATCTGGGTTTTATCCAAAAAAAGAGAAAGTGGTCATATATAGGTAGAACACCTGCTGGTTACTTCTGTTTGATTTGGTCTTGAACTTCATCAGCTCTCTGATAGCTTGGTCATTCTTTCTCATGCATTAATTGTAATTGCCTTTCAGAATACGTGACATTGTTGACTCAAGTTACCCTACAGGGTGAGGTATTATCTTCTGAAGAACTTGAGTGGGGAGGGGAAGAGAAGGAACAGAGAGGAAAAGAGGTAGGATCTGGCAAAAAGCACAGTAGCAATATTTGTGTTCACCACATTGAGACGTATGTGAATGTTTCTGCAGTGCTGGCTTGTCCAAGGAGCGTCATTGCTTACACAGCAGTAACAGGTTGCTGCTTTGCTCTCTTGGTCTGTCTATAGCTACGTGTAAAGAGTCTGGTGATCCTATTCCCTACTCCTAGGTTTGTAATGGAAACTCTACAGGATCCCATCAAAGCCAGGGTGCTGAAAGGAGAGGAAAGAACAAAACAAAAACTAGGTGGAGTTAAATAAACTGTTAGGAAATGATGGAGGAAATAAATGCTGATGTCTGGCAGCAAAATCCCGGTGAACAGCTTTCCATAAATTATTTCCAAAAGGCGAGCTGAGCAAAATAAAACTATTTGCTAGCAGACAGCGATACAGAAAACCTAGAGGTCATTGGATACACTGTATCTGTTAGGAAATTTGAATTTTAGCAAATTGTGTTTTGCTATAGAAAACGGTCTAGCCAGTGATCCTTGTGGGTTTGCTTTGCTTTGCTAACAATAGAACTGGACCAGTGGGAACTCAGCAAAAGAAGAGAACAACAGAGAACAGCATTGCCCACAGCTTAAAATCTGTTCAAGAGAAGTAATGTCCAAATAAAAACGTTAAAAAACCCTTTATTTTGCTTAGTTCCATTAGGGATAATTAGAAGCAGTGGATAATAAAGTTTTGGATAGCCAATGTTAGCCAATAGCTAACACTTGACAGATGGCAGTGTGCACAGGGAATGTGACAGTAGCTGTTATCCCTTTCTGTAAGGGGTGGAAGTCAATGACGTTGAGGTGTCTAGTAAGCAAGTACATTTATTATTTGCTACTTACTTTTGTAAGATCTCGGGACTGTTTGATCTCTGAGGAGAAGAGCATTGACAAGTGAAGATTGTCTGAACAGTCGCAATTTTCTTGTTTAAAGCTCACCTCAGTAAACAGACGCTTGGACAGCTGTGAATTTTCATCTTAGCTTTCCTACAGAGTGGACTTTTCTAGCCCAATGTGTGCTGGAAGTCTGTGGGTAGATGTGTGCAGCAGGGCTTGAGGCTTTTTACCTTTCTGTGTACATAACAAAAGTATGCTAAAATAAAAGCAAGCTTTTGCCACACTAAAACTTGTGTTAGTTTCACTTTATAATTTACACATTTGTCTTTTAGAATCAATCTCGCTACTTTCTGAACATAACTTCTGGTAATCTATTTTTGGAGGAACACGTACTTCAGCTGTTCCTCCAAAATAGCGTGCCAGCACGCTGGTTAATTAAGCTTGTAAAAGTGGAAGCAGCCAGCATTTCACAGTAAACCAAATATTTCTGTCCAAAGATAGGTCAGTTGCTCTGTCTGTCATTAGGTGAAGTAGTGTACTAGTTGGCTGGTTACGTACAATTTTGCTTTGTGTTTGTTCATTGTATCTGCTCGCTTCATGAACGTGGTTTACAAAAATGGAATAGGTTATTTATATGTCAACAAAAATCTACTCATAGCACAGGTTTTGACTAGTTACATGGCTACACTGCATAACTAATTAATCTTTCTTGGGGAACATAGAATTTCTTCCTTCTTTTTGATGTTTTGCCACTTCTCTATCCTTTTGAACTCTTTGGGCCGGGGTACGTCAGCTCTGTGTTTAGAGAGAAAAGCGTAAGGCATTGTTGTGACTCTCATAAAATAGTAAAAAAAATTTGGAATGCACAGTAACTAATATCAGTCACTGTAGTCCAGGATCTCCTCTGTGACAGTAGGAAAGTATCAGGTGTTTCAAATATATTAAATCAAAAAACTTTCAATTGTGCAATGATGTGACTTTTGATGAAGTCTTTCTTAGCCTAGATGCCTTGCTGATTTATTTCTGAATGTCCTTTGTGATTATTTTTATTTAGAATAGCATAACAAGGAAATATCTTAGTGTTTTAAAGTTCTGCTGTGTTTTATATCTCGTTTATAACGTGGCGTAGAATTTCACAACTGAATCACACACTCTATAAAGAAGTGGGTTTTTTTATCAGCTGCACGCGGTGTTACATCTTAATTTCATCGGTCGCAGTAGTGCTTTTGTTTGAAGGCTAAGAATGGCTAATCAATTTTGCTAACTCACTATCTAAATTAAAAATTTCAAAATGAAAGAGGAGCACTCATGTGGAAGGGCTCTAAATATCTTTGGCGTTTTTGTTACCCTTCTGTGAACCTCAGCTATTTCTGTTACATTCCTTGCTCCTGTGGTGGTGTCAGAAAGCACTGGTCTAGATAGGTTGTCAGCTTCTCTAATAGCATAATATTTCCAGTGACACCCGCAGAAAACCGCATTTCTTTCTTAGCTATATTTTTCCATTTGAATTGTCCTTTAGAGACAGTAGTTCAAGATTATTTTTCCTTCTGTTTGCCTCCAGAGAACATGAAAAAACTGGTAAGCTTCCTGGTTACTTTTCCAGTTTCAAACTGGTTGCTCTTAGTAGGAGTGAATGCCTTGAGTACCAGGGACATTTGAAGGTGGAAGGACAGGACGTTCAGAGGGCAGGCTGGTGTGCCCCCGACGTTGGGTGTCGTGGTGGCGGCGGCAGAGGCCTTTTGAGATTAACAAATCTCTCCAGTTAATGGAGTCCCCACAAGTGAGACCTCACCACCTCACTGAGTGACAGGAGTGCTTGCTGTGTTGGGATATTTCTGAAAAATGTTAGCTTTGCTGGGAAACGTACCCTCTGTGATGTGTTGGGAAACAGATACATCGCCGGTGCCCTGAGACACGGCACTGCAGTGCAGGTGCTAGCACTGCTGAAAGGGAGTGCGCGGTAGGTATCAGCGGGGCATGTTCAACAGTTGAAGTTTGGATGTGTCTACACAGCAGCATTGGATACTGCATACTCTTGACAGCTGTTGTTTATAAATATCTTCTCTATATATAGACATAGGTTATCATTATAGGTAATGACAACGGTGAAGATGCATTGGCACAAGCTACCAGCTAAACATCCAGGAAGAGTCCGTACTCGGTACACTGTGTTGAAGACTACAGTAGTGTTCTTTTTAACTTGGCTATAGTCTCACAACTCATGTTTTTCTGTGAAGACAAAATGTAAAGCTGATGGTAGCTGCTCATATGACTCTGCATTCCATATAACAAGGGGTAGCTAATGATGGAAGTGAAAAGATTCTTATCTTAGGAACATGGGGACTTTTCCAATGAGAGTAAAGGCTGAAAGTTACTCAGCTTTTCTGAGGGCCAACTGTAGTCCTGGAGACAGGACATTGACATGGAAAGACAGCGGCAGGAGCTACATGGACTCACACAGACTTGCCTGCGTGCTGCAAAACTGCAGTACAAGAAGCGCTCACACAAATTGCCTTGCTTTTAAACAGCAGTTGCTTTTCTGTAGTTATGCAGCTTATGTAATGTGAGGCTTCATTCGCCAAACGTCAAAGGCACTGTGTGCCCAGTCACTGAGGACAGTTCCTGAAGGCATCTGGTCCCACAGTTAACCGTTTCAATAAGGTAACATCACCGGGTGATGCAGAGTTCTGTGCAATGTGAATTTGAAGATACTAGCTACAGAGTTGTCAGGAAAGGCTGTTAATTTGATATAGAAGCAGGCAAAACAAGACACAGTAAATAAACGCTGCACCCTTTGCCCAAGATTTTTGAGCTGTGTGGAATTTGCGACAATACCTCTTATGGATAAAAAAGGCCAATTAAAATGTCCAGACTGGAATGCAAATGCGCTAATTTTACACATCCTTTCTTTCTTTTGGCTGGATATCTGATTTTAGATGCCCCTGCAGATATCTTTGAAAGCAAAAAAGTAACACTACTCCTGAGGGTAGTGACAGGCCACCTGAAAAGTCTTGGAAGACCTTTGAGCAAACTTTGTTTGCTCTGCAGGTGACCAACAATCTCAGAACAAGAATGACTTTTTGTTTTCCCAGTACACCAGAGTACCCAGCCATGTATTGAGTGTCTCCAGGTCGTGGAATCATAGAACAGCCCAGGTTGGAAAGGACCCTGAAAGATCATCTGGTCTAAACTTTAACTTTAATCATCAGCAGGTCACTGGGGAAAAGGAATATTTTGATGGGGCTGCAGATGCAGAACTATGGTCAATGTAGAAGATGCCTCTTCTACCTCCAATTTCTCTTTGGTTCTCCTTGTTTTGTCCTTCTGCCTGTACCCCCGGTGTGTATACTTGACCCAGTAACCATGGAAATTACATGTGCTTACAGCTTGCTCATATTTCCAGATTTCGGAACTTTAGGTGGCAGCATAGAAGGCCAGTGACAAAGTTTTTCTTTGATCGCTGAGTCAGCCCAGAGGTCCCTCAGAGCAAAATTATATAGGTCTGCTAAATGAGATCTTAAAATGAGAATACAGTAACAACATTACAGCTTTCAAATCTTTCTGATTGAAAGCCCTAACTCTGTATATCCAGAGGGCGAATTATATTGCTTTCACACCAACAAGCTTTCGGGACCCATTCAAAAATCTGCTTGAAACAGGGCCAGAATGACATCGTCTCTACCTCTTTTCAAAAGGAACGAGGGGAATGCTGAAGTAGTACGAAGTCCCTGTGAGAAACAAAATTAGGGCTGGCAGGCCATGTAAGTGGGGGTTCATTATGCTTCCTTCTACTCTCCAGAATAAAGAGCCAGCCGCAGACTTGACTGGAAGCTAAAGCTCGTCCTTTCAAGCAGCAGTGCCTGTGCAAGTTACAGGCTTCGCAGTTGCGAGCGCTCACCTTGCTCTGAGATGCACCTGCTCGTTTCAAGAGCAGAGTCTGAAGCACCTGCCTCCTATCTGAGTAATTGCAAATGAATGTCGTGAAGCCTGCAGTGGTTTCTGAGCAGTGGCTTTTTGCTTTTTACAGACTTCATGTGGTACCACTGGAAGACAGGAGCTTTAACAGCATCAGCAGAAAACAGTGGGTCTGCGCTTTCTGTCTGTTTAGATTCCAGCTGATATCTGAGAGTATCAGGAAGATTAACAACATGTGATTTTGACTTTTCTTACAATTGGGATCCTCACATGTCTTTTAACAACAGATGCAGACTCACAGAATTTAAAAACAGAGATTACTAATTGTGTATCCTCTACCAATCCATTTCAACTCCGCATTATATTATATGCAGAGAGATTTCATCCTGCTCATGACCATGTTAACGTAAGAAGTCTCATCTCATGAAGTGGTATTTTAACCACTGAAGTATTTGTTCAAATGAATTACTGCAGCAGGCAACACTTATCAAATAACAGAAACACGAAGCTTGAACAAGGAGCATCGCCATATTCCGTGTCTCTGACACAGCCGCTCGGTGTGTCCGTGGCTTTATCTCTGTGTGTCAGCACTGACCAGGCCACTCAGTTACAGGGTGGGTATTTTGCATGCATTTGTGTAAGTTACACAATTCACAAATGTGTAAATTACACAATTCATAGAATTATTAGAAGAATAAGATAACGCTTGTGTAATTCACTTTTTAAAAAGATGACAGGTTAAATCAGACACTACAATTTATGTAACATAGCATTTTGATTACAATGATCTTGGTGGTGATAAATACTAAAAACCAAGGTCAGGAGGATGTCTCGTGCACATTTTTTTTTTATGGTGCTTCAGATGGCTGAGCAGATAACCAACTGATAGCTCCTTTCTAAATGATAGATGCATGGATGAATGTCAAGAATTGTGCCTGTGGTTACTTCTGGGAGCAGGAATGGTAGGAGATGGAATTCCTTTTCAGTATTGCTTGTGCTCCTTCAGCAATGTTAATATCAAAGTAAGAGAGAGAGAGTCAAACCTTAGTGTGCTCTCAAGGGAGAGCAATGCTTCCTCAAAAGGAGAACAACTTGAATTAATTGCTGAAGGGTGAGTGGCTCCAAAATCTGTATGGAGTTGATCCTCAAGTGGGACAGGAAAGACTTGTGTCCATCATGCCATATATTCAGCTGGTACCAACACCGTTCAGGTTTCTCTATCTAGTTGAAGATCTCTGTGTGGGGAAAAATGAGGAGATGAGCAGAAAGGAGAGACAGTAGGGGACCATATTTTCAGTCCTCCTGAAGTATCAGGAATAGTGTGGTCAGCAGGAGTAGGAAAGTGATCATGCCCCTGTACTCAGCGCTGGTGAGGCTGCACCTTGAATACTGTGTTCAGTTTTGGGCCCCTCACTACAAGAAGGACATTGAGGTGCTGGAGCACGTCCAGAGAAGGGCAACAAAGCTGGTGAAGGGTCTGGAGCACAAGTCTTACGAGGAGCGGCTGAGGGATCTGGGGTTGTTTAGCCTGGAGAAGAGGAGGCTGAGNGGGGCACTTTGGGACATGGTATAGTAGGCATGGTGGTGTTGGGTTGATGGTTGGACTCGATGATCTTAGAGGTCTTTTCCAACCTTAATGATTCTATGATTCTAAGTACCAGATTAAAAGAGAAAGTTATCTGCAGGAATGACTTCTGTCGTGTTCTGGAATGACTGATATTTCCAGGCGAGGAGGTAGTGCTTAAGGTTACACTATTAATGCTCTATGTATTAGGCAGCAAGTAGAAAAAAAACCTGCTCTGTCGCTGTGGATGAAACAAATATTTTGAAATATGAATAATACAGATAGAGAGGAATTTTTAAAGTCAGGCCCACCGTGTACCACACAGAAACATCTCTTTTCTTAAATGACTGTGCTTCTTTTCAAACATTCACCCATAACTATTACCTTTCATTATAGATTTGCTTTCTTTATATTACGCATTTTTTTTCCCAGCATGTTTTGATAGCTCAACCTCTTAATTTAATGGACTCAGAAAGCTCCTTCCCTGAAGCAGACCTTTTGGTTACTGCAGTCTTTTTATGCTTCGGTTTGCATTAGCTCTTTCTGTTCTATCCCCCATGCTCCCCATCTTTTTCTTTCCCAGCTTGCTGTATTTTATTCCATGAGAAATGAAGTACACTTTTGTTGTGATTGGGCCCATTCAGGAGTTATTAGGCTATTTTAAAATAACACTTAAGTTGTGTCAAATAGAAAGTTCATGCAAAAATGTTCAGCTTGGGTGCATTTTGCTAGCACTTTTCCCTTCCTTCTAAAATGGTTTAAATCCATTAAATGTACTAGAAGTTTAAAGCTTAAAATATCTTAATATAGGCTAGAGATGTAAGAGCTTAGAGAAAATCCTCTCCAAGTTCATGAGCATAGAAAGAAGTTAATTAAAGCCAACCGAGAAAATACAAATCCTAGAAAAAAAATACACATTATGAAAGAATACAAATTCAGAATCTGTCTGTAACTGTAAGTCTCCCTGAATGAGACCTGGGACAGATCCAAGTAAAAGCTTTTACCTTACACTTCAAAGTGAGTCTTTTGTGATTACAGAAATAATGTGCCAGTCTGGCGTATCACAACCCCTCTTTTCCTTAAGAACCCTTTTAATTTTAGCTTTACTCAGAAGGTTTTAATGCATGTCCAGTACATGATGCTGCAAATGGCATTTTGTAGCAGTTCAAGGCGGATGGGGCATAGAGCTTTTGTTCAAGCAGAAGGATTCTGGCAGACCTGTTTTGGTGTTGCTTTATTTCTGTATATTTCTGTATATTATGTGTATTTTATGTCTTCTGCCTGTGCAGACAGTTTTATTTCACTCTTGATGCCTTCAGAACAAGGGGTGTTCTGAATTCCCAGAAAAGATAGGTGAGAATATGTAGAGCTATATGTGATGTGTCCCCGGTGAGATATATCCAGTTCCCTCTTTATTTATGTTATGGAATGTAAATGTAAACTGGAATTTCTAACAGTAAGTGTAAATATTCATTTTTAATGTCTCTGTTTAATCACTTCAGTGAAGTTATTAGTGGTAATTAACCATACCTAGGTGAATAAGGAGTCGTGTGAGGCCAATTGGCATCTCAAATCGTAGCCTAAGCAATTTGCAGAGCCAAGGCCTGGATGTTCAGCTGAGTAGAGCGAGTACAAGGAGTTCCCACGTGCTGTACGTTGTGTGTGGATCACAGGTGCCGAAGCAGTGGTGACTCCTTCTATGCATCACAGGGAATCAAAATGTAAGGCATCTGTCGTAGGCTTAACTATAAATGTATTCATCATAATTTAGTACCTATGAACTTGTGTGTGGTCATCTAGTAACTGCTAATCTTCATGATGAATCTCTAGAGAAGTCTTTTACAGCTAATGCAGAGAAACACCATGCTAAAAATTTTTTTACCTCTTAGTGTAGGGTATGGTAGCATAATAAGGCTGGGATGAAACTGCTTTAGGGACAAGAATGTAGTGTTCAGTTCAGAAACCTCTTCCCAAAGTTTGCAATATGTCTCAAAGTACTATTTCTATTTTTTTATCCTTTTTAGGATTGGTGATAGCATGTAGAAATGTATCAAAAAAAGATAGTTTGAAAAAGGGAATACAAAAGGCAATAGGTCTAGACCAGTATTTAGTACGACTTCAAACCAGTTGTAGGATGT
>VYZW01055547.1:50367-60688 GCA_013401315.1 Balaeniceps rex
CTGCAGGTGGGCAGGTGATGCTTAATCCTTCGTAAAGCCTGTTGGTGCTAACTTAACCATTCATCAGTTTTTGAGCAGATCTGAACTGGCAGAGTGAGGTCGTACCCAATCACCAGAGTGAGCTTACTCCAGATCAGTACTTCTACACAGTCATGGCACTTTTGATGAAGTACGAGGAGCCCTAAAGCTGGGCTTATGGTATTATTGAGCCATAGCCTGAGTTCAAAGGCTGGATCAGAAAGCTATATAATTTAACTTCCTTTGGCCAGTTTTTTTCTGACTTCAACCTTGAGCTATTCAAAGGAGTGCTTCCAGTGGACTTAGGGGATAACTCAGAATGGCTACGTGGGGAAGATTTTGTCACAGGGCTGCTAAGGCAGGACTAAGTGTTGTGTAAAGGCCTGAAGATTTAATAAAGACAACACCTGCCAGGAGCTTAGAATGGCAGACGGGAGAATGAGAGTAAGCTGAGAGGCAGACTGCTGCTTTTCTTCCCAAGGTGTTCGTTCTAGTGTATAGCTAGTTTTATATTTTCTGTTTAATACAAATGAATTTTTCAGCCTCTGTTAAGCTTCCTATTAAAATAAATTATATAGGCTTCCTTATTCATTCCTTTATGGAATTCAAGATATTCTGATGTTGTCAAAAGATAATCTCTTATTTTAAAAGTCTGCTTTTGTTTGATACAGAAAGAAAGTGATTTTCTCAGTCACAAGGTCAACAAAAGTCCTGAATAAGACACATGTGGGAGCATTAATATTTCTCAAAGGGATGGCTTAAAAAGAGATGTTTTCAATAAGTACAGTCAGAGGATTTAAAAAAGCACAGGAAAAGAAGAAAATGAATTGCTAAGTACACTCTGTGTAAAATAATTTTAAAGGCATGTAATAAGTACAGAGGAAAAAAAGATGCATTGATCTCATACTGGGTGTGTACGTATCTTCATATTGCTGGAAGGTTAAAGGTGATCTTTAGCTACAGCTCTGGGTCTGGGGTGCCCTTCAAGTGACAGACTGGCATAAGCCAGATGAAATTGGGGGGGTTTTATGCTAGGCTGTCCAGAGGTTCATAGTTTATTCTTGTGCAACAGCCTCCCTGCGAAGGGACTCGAGGTGATTCCTCGGCAGCTCGTGGTATTAGGAGTAGAGCAACCTAAGGAAATCTCCAAGTGAAAGAATGGCAGAATGAAAAATCTTCTGAGAATTCTTGCGGGAATATGGGAGAATGCTTGAAAAGTGCGTAAACAGCACTTTGTTCAAGATTAAAAAGTAATAGCTTTTCAAAAAAGAAAAATTGGGAATTAGTTTCATTTTCTTTCTTCGGTTAGTTTTTATTATCTTTTTAATTGTTTTCAGCTAACTGAGGAAGGGGAGGCCAACTATGAAACTGTAATGTAGTCTAGATGTAAGGAACGCGGCATTCTAACTGAAACCGAAACTGATTATTACTGAAACTGATCTTATTGGAGAGTACAATTAAAAAGATGAAAATATAGATAATGTCTGATCTAAGCCTGAGCAGACATTATTGCAATTTGTAATTGCTTGTGGGGGCGTACTTGGTAGCTTGGAATTGACGTCAACAGTGAAACCCCAGAGAGTATGGAAAGAATCACAATTAACCTTTTTCAAAATAATTTGAATTTGCAAGGCAAAGGAACTTATCTGGTCCAGACTGAAGCTACAAGAACTTCAGAAGCTTTTTTGCCTCCAGTTCCTTTTCCTACAGGTCTTTTTTTCTGTAGTCTAGAGAACTATGTTTCTTTTTTCTTTTTTTTTTTTTTTTTCCCCTAAAATAAAAATGTATGCAGTTTCACAAGCCAAGAAAAGCGAAATTATGCTTGGAGAGTGTTGCAAATGTATATATAGTGCATCAGATCATTTTGCTCAACAGTGTTTGCATTGGTGTGAACAAAATACAGCAATATTATCTCTAACCTACAAAAATCCTTCAGAGAGATGATATATCTGTGGTAGGTAATGGGACACAATTTGAAGGCATGCATTTAATTCATCTGTGTTGACATGCAAGTTGAGACAAGGTTGTATTCTCTGGTTTTTGACAGCAGGTGTCTGGAAGCTGGTTGATTTGTCGTCTCCTATGCCACTTCATCCTGATTTACTCTCCTAGGAAAAGTTCTCATAGTCCTGCACCCTTGGCAGCGCCTGTAACCTTTAGATCCTGTGACCTAAAATCAGCTCGCCCATGCAAACCATCCATATTCATCTTATGTAGACTAATATAATGAATTAGTGTAGAATTTTAGAATCTTCAGTAAATTTATCCTCACCACTTTCCTCTGAAGTAAGGGAGTGCTGGTTTCATGTGAGAGCTGGAACAGAGACACCAGTAGTACCAGGGTCACACAGAAGTGTGTGGTGGAGCAGGACCTCTAACACATCTAGAAGTCCTAGGCAAAGGTCTTAACCAATGGAGCCTTGATGGTTTTATCTTCTAAGTCTCCAGCGATTCTCAAAATCACAGAATCATCTGTTGTTTAATGTGAAGTATTAAAAATCAGAAAGGATTTTTTTTCCTAAATTTCTCAAGAATTTAATTTTTTTTTTTTTTTTTTAATCAAAGGATACTCAGAGATCATGCGGGTCTCTACTATAAATTTGATATAGTATAAATACTTTCAGTAAAGTTTAAACAAGCATAGAATTGTGTAGCATTTTTGCAGGTCGTGACTTAGAGAGAGACAGTATAATTCAGTATAATTCCCTTTCTATCTGAGCAGGGTAATGCTGAAGCCAGACCTGGTTAATGACATGATTATATCACCAGCTCTATTAACTTAAAAGAAATGGGATCTACCATTATTCTTGCCATGTCTGGTATGTGTAATTATAAATATCAAATTGCAGTTTCCAGAACAATTATAAAACCTAAAGGAGAAATGAAGACGTTTATGTTGCTTCATGGAGTGGCTTTAAGCATATGGTAAAAAGCAAAGCCGTATATGAAGGGCACAGGAACTGTTCTGAAAGGGCGTTATAAGCTTGCAAGAGAGTGGTTCTTTGGCTGCAGTTTTCAAACTACAGAGTTCTGGGGACTCTTACTCTCTCTGTCCCGTCCCTCCGTCCCCCCCATCTGCAAGACATGAGCCAAGCAAACTGAGAGCAGGGTCTGTTCGCTGCTACCATCCCTTGAATCAGATATCAGGGTGCATGGAGGCCAGGTGAGGGATCTTCCCTTTTTTCTTCAAAGTGGCTCTAGATGTGTTCAGAGAGGGAGAGAGAGAAGTGCTGAACTGCACTAGGTAGGGGAAGCAAACACGGGAGATTATTGCCCAGCAGAAGATGTAACCAGGAAAATTGTACTACGCAGCAGTCGATCTCTGAGAGCTGCTTTCCAGGGAAATAATCAACTTCTCTAGCCCTTTGACAGAGGTGGATGTGAGTGGAAAGAAAATTCCTGTCTTTCAGGTCTTCTCTCTATGCCAGAGCCAGAAATGACAAACCCAATTAGCTGTAGTTCTCTTAAACAGTGTGGTTTGGTTTGTTAAAGTATCAAGTCATGTTATAGGTCTATGTTTTATTGCTGTGCCTGCCGAGTAGTTATTTACATTGATTACTTTGCTATAGAATTATTATATAACCATTTTGTACTGGATTTAACCTTTTATAGTCATTTTAGGCAGCGGGGAATCAGATTGTGTGTTTTTACAACTGATCTTTATTATAGTAGTGTCACTCGCTATCGTTGTCTTCAGTATTACCCAGAATTCTTATTGAAAGCTGTTCTCTAGATACTCAACATTAATAACTAATAAGAAAGTAATTTAAGATAATAGGATCTTTTAGCAAAATCTCTGATTTGATATTGTAATTGTTGGTCCCCATTCTCCATTTGTCTAAGTCCATATGTTTCATATGCTTATTATTATCTCATTAAAATGAAAAGGAAAACAATGACATTTTGAAGGAGGATAATCTTTTGTTTGTAATTCTGCTAGAATACACCATCCATCATTTTCCTTCTGTGATTTTTTTTTTCCCCCTTCATTGCCAATCTATCACCTGTATGATTTACTCTTCTGAAAGTAAATTTTTAGCTCAGCATAAGCTACCGACAAAAGACACTCGTTCTAGGATCGGTATGCTGAACAAATTTCAGCACATAATATATTATTGCTGGGGTTGTGGGGGCTTTTTTATTTCACAGCAGGTCTGAAATGCTGCTGGTTTTGTTAGCAAGATGCAAATCCCTCTCATAAAACAGAAGCTTTATCTGTGTACTTTAATGTATTTAATAAATAGTCAAAAGTTAAACAGATACAGATGCTTACTCCTATTTTATGTGGCAGTACTCCGACAAATGATAAATATGTTCTGTTTTGTGAGAGCAGCCTTCTGCTCATATGTACCATCCTAACCTGTGATTTTCTTAGTTGAGTTTAGGCTGCATTTCACTGTAGATGGAGCTGTACCACACACAAAACCAACCAAAAAAAAACCTATTAAAGCTGCCATCTGCAGTTAAGATATCTAAAACATAATAAATAAAAATCATAGAAGTAGTTGTCATCTTCCAGGCAGAATAATGGGAGAGGCAAAGCCCAAGAAACCATGTGTGAGGTGCCAGTGCTGAACATTGGTTTCTCAGTGCTGTGTTGAGATTGTGTTTTCAGATCCAGGGGGTCTAAAGAACAACCAGTACAGACTACACTCGTGACTGTCAGATATGTATATACAGAAGAATCTATACATAGGCTGCGGCGCTTCAAGGCCTGCTCCTTAGTCCTTCCTTAGTGAATGCTCTCACGTCTGTCACTGTGTAGGGGATCTGTAGTACCATACATAGCAAATAGCTGCCTTCTGGTGAATCTTCTGGCTGTTCCCCCAGCCTGCATGGGGGCAATAGTCTCTCATCGCAGGGACGGAAGCATGGCCTCATGGCTCAGTTTACTGGGTAAGCTGCAGTTGCAGATAGAGCACAAAGTTGCCCAGTTATGTGCGGAACACTTGTCCTGTGGGTATGGGCTCCCTTCTCCTGACATTGGGTAGGAGGGCAGCAACTTCTGGGAGGAGAGTCAGAAGGCACCTGGAGCTGGTGGCAGCTGTGACTGCTGCAGGTTCCTCAGCGAACATAAGCAAGTGGCCCCACGGGGCTCTCCTCTGAAGGAATCTTTTGGTGAGACTGGAGAGAGAATGAGATCGTGCCGTGCAGAGGAGAGGCAGTAGGGTAAGAAACTCAGCTAAGACACTGGAAGAACCGTCTTGCTACAAGATGTAAAAACTGTTACAGTGTGGAAAAGAAATTTGTTGTAAGATTAAAAACACTATTACACGCTGAGAGGTCTAATGACCTCGCTGTCATCCCTCACGCTTGATATCTACCCATTTTTCCGTCAGACAAGATCTTTCCTCAGCTTGACCCTCATTATTCCATTTTATGCTTGGATTCATAGAATCATAGAATGCTTTGGGTTGGAAGGGACCTTTAGAGGTCATTTAGTCCAACCCCCCTGGAGTGAGCAGGGACATATTCAACTAGATCAGGTTGCTCAGAGCCCCGTCCAACCTGACCGTGAATGTTTCCAGGGATGGGGCCTCCACTACCTCTCTGGGCACCCTGTTCCAGTGCTTCACCACCCTCGTTGTAAAAAATTTCTTCCTTGTATCCAGTCTAAATCTCCCCTCCTTTAGTTTAAACCCATTACCCCTTGTCCTGTCACCACAGGCCTTGCTAAAAATATTGTCCCCATTGTATGTTCATAAATGCTATGTTCACATTAACCTAAGTTTAATGCTATAAAAAATTCCTAGTTTGCATTCGTTTTTCAAAAGTCTTGCAGCTTAAATGTTTTAACTTTCAGATGCTGAAAATTCCTCAGGTAGAAGAGCTGAGCTTTGGTTTGCAATTCTATCAAAACGGGCCATCTGTCTCTTTCTCAGCCATTTCCCTGTAGAAAGTAGCATATTAAAGTTCCTGTGTCTACACTGGCACAGAAGACAAATAGGATTTTCCTCCCTGAGACTTGATGTTTTCTAAAAATACTGAAGGTGTGGGATAAGAGTGGAGAGCAGAAACGGCCTGAGAAGAAGCATGTTCTAAATGTTTAAGCCTTGTGTTATTCAGAAAAGAAACATGGACTTTAATCCCCTCTTACACTAAAAAAAAAATACAAAGGTCCCTGCTTGCTTAACAGCCCATGAATCTTTGTTCCTGACGCACAGCTGTATAATAGCTGTAAAAAGGAAAATTCTTCTGGGTGTCATCAGAATCGGGAGCATTCACTGGCCCAAAAGTCTCTGATTTTCTTTCTCTGAATTTCAGTGTGCTCTTTTTTGTTAATAAAAAGGAGAAGTACAACCCCAGGAAATGAGCTGCCCCGTGGGTTTCCAGGTGTTGTTCTGTTTCCAACAACCAGCCATTTTCTTGTTACAGAATTGTATTCCACTGTGTGAATTTATTGCTCACAGGCTTGAATGTCTTGATTACCTCCCATAGACCTCTTAAAAATGTGTGTAGACGCCAGGAGTCTGTAAACCGGTGGTTGAGAAGCTCTGTCCTAGATTTTTTGTGTGATGGGTGTTTATGTACTCTCTTTTAAAAAGCTTACAGCAAAGCAAGTCCCACCACCTTTCTGGATTGAGAGAATCATCACTTGGGTTTCACGAGGTTTTCCTTGTTCATATTTAAGCATATTGAGACTTTTCCTCTGTCCTTAGCATAGTCATCACAGAGTACCACTAATTACCAGCATTCTTGTAACCTTCTAAGTATTTTAAGAGGGCCATAGTCATCTTTAGCCTTCTTTTAAAATCCTAATTTTTCATTACTAATCATGCTTGTAATCATCTACTTATTCTAGATGGTTCCTTTGGACTTTATCCATTTGGTTTATAATTTTATGGCAGTGTGGTGCTCTAAAATGGCTTCTTGAGGCCCTAGTAGAGCAAGTGAATAGGTACCCAGCCTTTCTGCATCACAGGCTGAGCACTGTCTTTATCAACATCATGTTGTTCCTCTGCATTCATTTTGTTAGTGGTAGTTACTGTATCATATTTTTAGATCCACAGTCTAGCCCTTAGTACATTTGGGCATTGGTTTCCCCTCCCCAAATGGATTATTCTCGCGAGGTTTGGTTTTTTGGTTATTTTCTTTTTTTTTGTTTTAAATTGAATTTAATCTCTTTGATTTCAGACTGCTTCCCTGATCTATGAGTTTGAATTCTGTTCTTGTACTCCAAAGTGTTTACAGTCTGACCCAGCTTGGAGCCATCGGTATATATATTTATGAATATATTCTATGTTCCAGCATCTAAGCTGTTGGCAAAACTTAGGAGTAGGGCCAATATATAACTCTGCAGGACCCTATTTGAAATGCCCTTCCTCTATGAAGGTGGCTTAAGTGGCATTGTTTGTCTTGGTACAGACTGCCCCGTGGGAAGCAGCTTAACTTTTGATGGAAGATTGATTGAAAAATGTTGACTTTGTCCCTAAATAAAGTTGGACAAATGAATCAGCTGGACTGGTGATGTAACACCTCTTTTACCCCTTTTGGCTAATGTAGTTGGAGAATAAGTCTCTTGTCTTGGCCTTTGAGATTTTTGTTAAGACCGGTGTAAGTGGTCAGCACATGCTATACTGGTGAGGGTGAATTTCAACAAAAATGTACGAGTGACCTCACACCTCTGCTGTCAAAGCTGTGCGCAGTACTGAACATCAAATAGTCCATGCTCCTAACTGGAACCAGCATTTCAAAATCACGGTACATTTTTTTTCTGGTATCTACTGTGTGCTGTTGGTGAATCACATAGGTAGGAACGTGCATTTTCTTTTTAAAGTGTATTAGAGTATACATAAGCTGTTACAAACGTTGAAGACAATGGCACTGCATTAATTTACGTCAGCCAAAGTTCACTGTCAAAATTTTTACCTCTACAGTGATTCACAGAATGGATTTTTCCCCACCGGATCAAACCTTGAATTATTGATTTATACACAAAGCAAGTTATGCTTCCAATATTTTTTCTTGTTTGGCTTTATCTCTGCCATCTAATTTTGCTTTTGCTCAGTCAAGCATGACACGGCAATCCGCAGGCACGGAAATGATTTTGATGGCACAAATTCAGCACTGCTGTTTGCACGCAACACTTGCAGTGAAGAAAGCAGTAGGAGAGTGGTGTGTCTGTGGATTTGGTGTGCAGGTGCTGTTTGTTTGCACCTGTGCATGGGGACTGATGTGTTTTTTACGTCTTGACTGCAGATCGTTCCTATGGGGCATGCTCAGCGAGTCTGAGGCACTTACGAGAACTTATTTTTACAAAGTCAGAAAATTGAATTCTCATGAAGTGATATGTAATGAAATGACCCAATAGAAAGTCTTTGTGGAGGAGAAAATTGCTTGAGAATATTAGGGTAGTTCTTGCAGCTATACATTAATGAGATTGCTGAATTATTTGAGAACTTCATATTATGTTCTAGTCAAAGGTTTAGTGCAAATATGTATGTTTGCTTCTATTTCCTTTAGTCCTAATATGTTATACTATTGTTTCCTTCAACCCTGTCTTTGTACAGATGTATTTTGTCTTTAATTAAAATACTGTCATATTTTGACAACACTTCCAATTAAACACCCATCATTTTGTTTTTACTTCTGTTTATAGTGAGCAGTTGTGAAATACTTAATTATACATTTTGTATGGCTTCCCCGGTTCTAACAGAAAATTTCTTTTGTCCTGTCTCTCTTTCAATACAAGGATGCAACTAAGAGTATTCAAATAACCCTATTCACTCGAATGAATATGATTAGCAATGTGATGAGAATCTAATTGTAAGAAATATGCTAATGTTAATTTATTTTTACTGAGCCACTTTGAGGGTAGAAAAGGCAATTTAAATGCATTAGTAATAATAATGACGAATTTATGTTATAGATGTGTCCAAAAGTCCTCTTTGGCAGTGGAGGTGAATTGTACTTGGAGCTGTATGAATGCCCATGCTGCATTTTCATAGGTTTTTGTGCCAATTACCGAGTAAACATAATTAAGCCTCGTTTTTCCAAAATAGCTCTGTTCCCATTTTAGACACCTCTTTGTGAGGGTGATGTCTCTAAACTGCTATCGACCAGTGGTTTCCATTGTGAGTATTAGCGGTTACGCGTTCCGATCTTGAGGCAGGGAGTCAGGAGGGAGAAAGCTCTGAAGATCTGGGGTTGGGATCCCAGGCTGAGGAGGCAGAGCCATGTCTTAAGAGAGCAGGAGAAGGCACGGGCTAGGAAGCTGGAGCCCAAGTTTGGGGTGCACAGTGGGAAGAAAGATTGAGTTGTGATGCTGGGGTTGCCTGTTTGGGAGGGGAAGGGTGAAAGCATAAACTGCTGCTGCTTCTGCAGCCTCCATCATTGGTAATATTTATCAATGGCACTGCTGGAGACAGCAGTGCGGGTTTTGTCCTGTGTCATAAGGTATTTTTACTGTCGGTCGCTATGGTACAGCATCAACAGCAGTTTCTATTTCCTAGAAAAGTAGTAATAGTTGAAGTTAGTCTGAATAAGATGAAAAGAATTACTTGTCTCATAAATTCTCAAAACTATTTCCTCCACTCTCATTTTTTCTGTTTTCTGTTTTAATCTCTCTGTGTAATCCTATACTATTAATTCAGATGGCACCTTAAACGCTTGATCTTGCTTGTAAATACAGAAATAAATTACTAGTATGAGGGGTTTTTTATTGGTTAATTCATTCACAAATGCCTCCTACAATGACTGATAGAGGAGATATAAATTAAAAATTTATCCAAATAAACGGAACAGCTACAGCATTTCAGATGCTCTCAGCCCCATACTTGTTTGAAGGTCGAACCTTTGTATTTTATGTTGGAAGTATATTTTAAGGTACATGAGTTGTTACAGCCTCAGGTGTTCTTTTTGGTGGCTTTGGGAGAAGCTGTTAACATCTCTCCCCATCTTGCTCAGCACGTGCATACACACACGCACACCTGTGCACACATACATCCATTTCTGAATTAGTTTGCATTCTGTTCCTAAAACTTTCTATCCTCCTCTTGTCTGGAAGCTGCCTCTCTGCTTGTTGAAGTTCTCAATCTTGGCTGGTTAATTCCTTTCACAAAAGCTGTGCTGTTGGGAGTTCCCATCTTACCTATCTTGACTGCTGGTAGAGAAAGTCATTCCACATGTGGATGGAAATTGTGAAATAGTTCAGGAATGGAAAATTGGCATTCGGTCCTCTGGGTTTTCAGCAGCATCTGGGAGAAGATGATGATGACACCTCTCATTCAGATCAGCAGATCTGGAGAGCAATAGGAAGAGGCAGAAGACTGGCCAAGGCAAGTGTATTGGTGACAGACACCGA
>VYZW01055547.1:67074-88643 GCA_013401315.1 Balaeniceps rex
CAGAAGAGTGGCACCCATTCTGCCACTCTATGTTGCAGCCTCCAGCAGAGAACGATCTTCATCTTTTGTGGAGCAGGAGATCAGTGAGGGGACTGAGATCCCATCTAAATGGAAGGAAACCGTTATGACCCTTTCCAAAAGGCATTTGGCCTTGCGATACATGGCTATTTCAACACCTTTAGCGTGCCTGTGTGTGCGTATACTGTAAAGAAGGTAATATATATTTCACTCCAGTAGTATGTGCAGATACAGGAGTTCGATCTCATTGCTGCTGTTCATTTGGTTTCCAAATAAGAATCATGCCTTGTTGCAGCAAAGCTGTGCTGTGACAGGTTCCTTCCCCACCGCCTCACTCTTACCTCACCCACGTAATGAACCAGGATTTGGGTCAAGTGTTTATGAAGTCAGTTATCCATATGGATTGAATGGCTGTGAGAATATGAATGTTTAATCAGACATTTGTTAGCAAGCTGAAGAGGCAGCATTATGTCAAGCACTGTGCCGTCAGAAAATTCCTTGCCTACTATCGCTATGGTAACAGCCAACAAATACCTGCTTATTTTGTGTTAGCATCCGAGCTGAAGGAAAATCTCCAAGCGATAAGTCTTGAACATCTAGTGGATGGGCTGGAAGAGCAGGGAACCAAAGAGGGTGCTTACCATTTTCTAAACCAGTTTGTCTGACTGACTGGTAAGTTTCTTCTGGAACTATTTCTGTCAATCGGCAAGGAGCAGAGACGGATAGCACATCATCTAACCAGCCACACGGACTGAATTTTAATTGCAGTTGCTGGGTAAAAATATTCAGCATTTCTCAAGAGTTGGCCCAAATATGTTCATTAAAAACTTAATGAAGCATATATATATTTCAAATAGCAAAATATCGTGAGCTAAGTGCTTTGTCTGAGGAATACATTGTTTCCAATATTATTTTGAGTGCTCTGCTGCTGAAGAGGATAACGGTCCGGCTAGCCTGTTAGTAGCTATTCGGCAAACCTGAATAGTAAGTCTGTTTCTGCTGGGCTACTTGAAAATTCCCTCATGTTTTCGAGTGCCAGCGTTTTGTGGCATGTCCTAGCAAGGATGGGTACAGACTTGTGTTAGATATTCCTCAAGCAGAGCCCTGCTCTCTCTAAAGGAGCCTTACTGCCCATCTAACCCACCTCCCAGCTTAAAATCACGTGGTTAACTTTGCGTCTTGGGTGTTGCACTTCTGCGTTTCAAGTCAATGCCTGTATTCTTTGTGTCAATGCCTTTTCCCTTTCTCTCTCATCCTCTGACTTCTGTGAAACAGAGTAACTCTTTAGAAGCAGATTGGGCAGAATCTTTCAGAAGAGGAATTAGCTAAGGAACATAATTCCCAGTGGCCTACCTGTCATCCTCCCTCCCAAAAGATCTATGCTAGATAAGAAGCTGAAGCACGGTGAATGTTTCTACCTCTTCCCACTGCCCCAATCTGCCTTCCTGCTTTGCCCTTGGGAAGCGCCTAGGAAAACACGCAGCCTTTGGGAGCTTTATCTCACTGGGATCAGGGAGCCGCTGAAGGATCCAAGCCGACTGGGTACACCCTGTTAGGTCTAGTGTAAGACTTGCAGGTGAAGCAGAGTTATCTGGCCCACCGAGCAGACGTTGATGGAGGGCTGCATCTTCAGGAATTGCCGTGCTTTTAGACTAGAGCTTTAGGCTACAGAGAAAGGACGACTGTCTCTGCAGCCAGGCTGCTGTCTCTCACAAAAACGCTGTGGCTTGTGAAGCTCTGTCTGAGTCACGTCAGCTGTAGCGCAGACAATTGTAGCAGTTGTCAGAGGAGCCTTCTTTTCAAATGTTCTGTTGAGACACCTAGAAGTTTTGTTGAGGTACCCAAAAACTTTTAACTACTTTGTCTTGAACAGCTTTAAGATTTTTTTATTCCCCTGGTCATAACTTAGTACATGGTATTCTGTCTCTAGAAGGAATTTAATGGATTTTATTGCTAGATTGTATTGTTTTGAACAGTTCTATGTCATAATCTGCCTGTGCAAAATTCTGAAACTAAGGGGCTAGTTTATGTATTACGGGTGGGATATGTAGAGACAATTTCCACCTTGGAATACTGCATTGTCAGAGAAAAACTGGTCCACTGGCAGGGAAAGTTGTGAAGGCATTCAATAGAGAGACTTTTAGAAAGTGGTGTGCATATTTTATGTTCTCTGTCTTGGACACTGTTGTTTAATTGAATGTTAGTTATTTTCTTGGACTCTACCATACGGCAACCCTCGTCCTTTTAATGAAATCCCTTGATAGATTTGGACAATATCGAACAGTTCATAATCCATTTAGAAAGGCAGAAGATTAAATTAAATGGAAGTACCAAGCCTGTTTCAAATGCTCCCTTCATAATTTATTGCTAAGGTCATGTGCAGCTGAGAGGATATCATATGCATACCATGATGATTACAGGTTATATGCACTTCTATAATCTTGTAGCTTTTAAACAGTTAAGAGACAACTGTGGTCCTTGCTTGGTATTAGGCTGCTGCAGTAGGACTTGTGGAAGTAAATACATGAAGGAGCTGGAATGTCTGGGCTGGAATGCGATCACTGTTTGGGGGCGAGGTATGTCAAGAGCATGACTCGATACAGAGGTCACTTAGATGATACAAGCAAACTGAAAAATATACATACTTCGTCTGTAAAGACAAGGCAAACTTCCCTTTTAAGTAGTTTAAAATAAAATGTCCGTGGCTGAGTACTACTAACTGGGTAGGTGACACACCTCGAAATGACTGCTTGCTCTTTAAAATGCCTGTTGAAAAAATAAGTTGTCTGGAAAATAAATTTAATAGAGCTTTTGGGTATTTTCCTACAGCTTTCTCTCTCTTTCTCTCCCCCCCCCCTTCTTTTTTAAGCATAGGATAACGACATTCAGTCACCTAAATGCAGGTACCCATTCTAAATAAAGACCCATTCTGTTTCTATGGGAGTAAACTGGTGTTCTTTACGTTGATCTGACCTAAAATTGACACATTTTTCAAAAGTAACTTCAAAATGAGCTGTCAGTACATAGCCTTTTGAAAAATCAGGCTGATTACTTGATTGCCTAAATTTTGACACCCATATTGAACACCTCTGCTATATTATTCTAACCATTAAAGACAATCATTCCCAAAGGGCAGTCCTTGAGACTGTACAAAGAAATTTAAAGCTGGTCCACAGGGGAAACCAATTTCTTGTTATTTTCATTAAAAACTTGATGATGATAGCAAGTGGTTCATGAGAAGTGGTCACGAAAAACAGTTCACAGTGTTCTCTCCAAAAATTTGGAAACTACTGATCTATGACAAGTGCATCAAGTTCCTACCTCCTTTTGATACGGCAGTATGAATTCCGAGGCGAGCTTCCTGCGTGCCTTTTTGTGCAAAGAGAAATTCTTGTATTTATATCTGCATGTTTGTGTGAACTTACTGTACATATTCAAGAAAGGTGAAAATAAAATGACTAGAATGTCATTTTTGGAAGATGTAACTGATGTTATGTGCTTTTCAAGTGAACAAGGCTCGTACCCTTGTGTTATGTGCTGGCATTGCTCTTTCCATGTCCATAAGCAGAAAGCAGTTGTTTCTTCCTTTGTTTCGATTCAGTCTAATGCACTGGTTTGTTTCTGAAAGGCAAGTTCTCAGGTATTTTTTAAATCAGTCTCTCTTTCTCTCTGTCTTGAGAGATTTGGGAACTCTTGGATGAACTTCTGACATGCAGGTCAAAAGGCTGCCATAGTCGTTCTTATGTTGATGGAGTGGACCAGCTAGCGTGCAGCCACTGGACGTAGCATTCTGAATTTTTAAGAACCTGATTTTTAAGGAAGTACCTGTAGCTGTGGTTGGCCATCCTGGCACCCAGAAAGCGTGTTTTAGGAGGGAAGCAGAGTCCAATCAAGTCTGACAGAAGGTGTTATATATCCAATGGCATTAGAAAGCTGACCCTTGCAAAAGGGCAGGGAAGTTTGTTGTTCTTGCCACACAGACGAGTGATGATGTCCAGGCACAATAAAATCTGATGCTATAGCATAGCCTCCTGAGAACTTTGGCACATAGAGGAAACATAGGGGAAAGAGAATAACTATAAATATATAATATGTGGACCTATATTTTTCGTAAACGTGAGATTTACATGGAAAATACATTTGGCTGTTGGCCTGGAGACGTGAGAATTGTCTGTTCTACTACACACGAGACTGAGATTTCATTGCAAGTCAGTCATCTCTTACATCGTGCTGCTGTTGGCTGCAACTGCATTAAAATTGAAGGTGAGAAGACACATCTGGTTTTTAACTACAATCCAAGCATTGAATAAGCCAAAAAATTGGTGTATCTTTTCTCTGCAGTGAAGCTCTGTTGTATTTCTCTTGGTTACTCTGCTTGTGTGCTGTGGCCCGCCCTGGCATCCCCATCCTGGTCATGACACGTTGCTGAATTGTGGCATTTACTGGCTTGCTCTTAGGTGTCTTCTGCCTTACCCCTAATCCTGTAGCGTTGTGATTGCTTTGCTACTGGCTTGGTGCTCAGTCTTCTACGTGAAAAGCTGTTTGACGTACAACAGCATGACGTGTCAGAGAGAAAAGTGAGAGCAGACTAGGAGCAGAGGCAAAAGATGGAGAAGAGGGAGCAATGTGTCCGTGGAGCAGGTTGCTGTAGCACAGTTACTAGGGAGCTGGAAAACTCTTGCAGAGAAATTCAGCATCAAAACCATACAAGGAGGAAACAGCCCAACTGCAATTTTCTTCAGGAATAAAACTTCCGAGACCACATGTGTTACGTCCCTAAGCTTCTGAGATGAAATGCAGTTGTAAATTGAAAATAAGTTAATCAAGTAACTTTAATTACTACTTAGTTATTACATTTTTTGGGCCCTTGCCATTTATGATGAAAATTCATAGATTTCCTATAACTATAGTATAAATTATTAGTTTTACTTTATAACGAAAGTTACACATCATCACAGTAGAACGTTGAAGCAGATGTTGAGCACGTTTTTTACATGCTGTATTTGTCATAGTCTGTAATTCCAAATTATTCATTACAATACGTAGTGTAGGGTTTGCATTTTCATTAAGCTGTCATTGCTGCCAGGGTGTTGCTGTTGATGGCTCTGTTTTACATCTTGCTGCACACTTAATAGTGATGATTGGAGAACATTTGCAGCCCTTTGTATTTCATCATATTGTTAATCGATTCTGTTCAGATGGCTGACCGCTCTGTCACAGTAAAATTATGGCATTCTCTAAACCCTATTTTAACTTAAATAGGATTGATTAGTGACAAGGCAAAATGTAAACGGCTGTTAGTATGTTTTTAAGTGTGTAGTACGGTGTCTGACTGACTGGCATAAGTGCAAAACTTATGGCCATGACTTGAGCCCACTATTAACTATTTATATTATTACCTTAATTATTAACCAGTACTTTCTCATTTTATGTAATAGGCACCTCAACAATTTGTTTTGGTGCATCTTCTGTATTTTATAAACCATTCTCCTACATCTACATGTCACTTGTCAATAAATGAGTTTTGTCCCTGGGAAACCGAAGAAGGAGGGTGAGAGATTGCCACTTATTTAAAAAGGAGAGCAGGAAGTTCTGATTGTGTCCTGTCACTTTCCTGTGGAATTACTGGACTTCTACTCAAATGCAGTTTTTAACCGTGGGTGCATACTTAAACTACCTGAAATGTCTGAAGCTTATTTATTTAGGCCTTGAAATTACTCCATTTGTGAAAAACATGGCAGAATAAAACCACCCGGTTGCCAAAAGGCCTTCGTTATTCCCAAAATGCTCCCAGAGGAATGGAAAACCCAGCACTTGATTAGGAAGGGATTGTAGACTCGCTCAAGTCAGGAACGGCAGAAGGAAAGGTGGGCTGTGTCTCCTGTCTTGGGGGCGGCAGACATGGGAGTGTGCGTGTTTGCATTGGTGCTTGCAGCTGGGCTGTGCTGAAGAGGTGAGAGGGAAGGTTGGGGCAGCTGCTGTCCCTGCCTGAGGTGCCCGTGCACGGAGTCATCCCTGCAGCAGAGCTCTGCCTTTGCCCAGGGTTGAACAGAACGGCCTCTGCCCGAGACATCGTGAAGCCCCTAATTCCTGCTGCTTCCAGAGTCTCCTGTATTTTATTCTCCTCCTGTCAGTTATCCCTTGCGTTTTTGATGTTTTGTTCTACTTTTGATATTTGTGTTTTTAAATTTTTCTTTTACTACTAACTTTCTCTTAGTAGATATTTTTCTTTCAAAACATTTTATTCTGTTACATCCTTTAAGAGACAGTTATGCTGGGGTAGCCAGCGAATCAGCCTGGCCTGCAGGGAAGGTAAGTGCGGAAATTGTGGTGGATGGTGGGATGAGGTGTTGCAGTTTCTTTCTGTTAGTTGCAGACGTTTCATTGAAGGTATTTGCAGGACTGATTGTTTCAGGTAAAAAGAGTAAGTGCTTCTGTGGGATGGCCTGTGGCTTGTTTGTGGAGACTGAATATTCATTTTTTAATCTCCCTAGTTCAGTTGCTTCATATGCATGTGAAGTTGTTTTTATTAAGTTTCTTGTTTTCCTTTATACCCCTGAAGACTGTTTAATTTACCCTGGCATTTCTCATCAATTCTATTAGGTGCTTATTATTCAGTGAGCTTTCTTTACGGTCCTTGAGCCTCCTTCTCCACTAGGGTAGCTGTTGGTTTCAGGGACTGCCTCTGTATTTGCACCCTTCTGCATAAAGATATCCAGCTGGTGACGTTCTGATTATCTTACTCTTCCTTTTCTATCACGTCACAGGAAGCTTCTCAAACTAGTTCTTTTGATCTGCTGTTGCTGTTAAATTCTGTCCTCAGACACATACGTATAGCTTCAGCTGAGAGTCAGTAAAAATCACCTATGTGTATTGGACACTGAGAATGGATCCTGAGGCGTGTCTGTCTTAAGTTATTTCACCGATACGTTTTTTGTGGTGTTCAACCAGGATGGAACATGATGCCACTGAATGGACCACACTAAGGTGTGCTGCACTGACTTTGTGGGTCACAGTGTTACTGGTGCCAACGTATTAGCAGTTGAGAACAAAAATTTCTCCTTCGTAGGAAGTAGTTAAACGTCATTTTGTTTGCATCTTCTTTAGATGCTTAGAAGACTATGGAAAAGACGTAACTTGTCAGAAGAGTGATTTTTTTTCTTTTTTTCCCCTGTAGTGTCATACACAGTGACACTTGGAAATGACCTGACTCAGAAATGCTAGGAAAGCTGCTTATTTTGATAGTTTTCCAATAACAAGGATGATTATTAGGTGTGACACTGTAATCAGCATTTCCAACTAGAAGCCAAATTTCCCCCGCTTTCATTCTTCATCTAATGTAACATGCATTGTGACACGCAGGGTAATTCTTTCCACTTTACACCCTTTCCCAGGGGTTTTATGATGTGACCGTGCCTCCAAATGAAATGTTGAGTAGTCTGAAGGGGGTGGATGTGTATGCAAACCTCCTTCCCACAGCGTACAACGTGCAGAAAACCAGGGAATTGCTGTAATACTCACTGCACTGGCTTTCACTGAGATAGTCTTTTGCCTGAGCAACTGTTGGATTGTGCTGTTACGTTTCTACATCAGGAATTAAGTACTGGCTTCATCTGCATGGTTACTTGTCCTGGCCCATATCTGAGTGGGTTTTCTAACCATTTAAGTTAAGATTAAATTCTAAGTCTTCTCTGTAGGTAACACCTTTGGGAAAAGAAACCCACAGTTGTCCCAGGGATTGGTCCTCAGGGGAATAAGCTCAGATACTGGTTAGTGTAAGCGAAGCTGTCACCATCTCTGTATGTGAAGTATTGTGATATGGCATATGACATGTAATAAATTTTAAAAGATGCTTTCAGTTATTGGACCAAACCCAGATGTCTGTTAGCAGACTCTACCTCTAGTCCTACAGTGGGAAAATTGACCTGGGTGAATATTTGCACAGGCTTCCCCACAGGTGGAGCAGAGAACAGGAAATGTATATTGTGAGGGGACCCACGCAGTGATCCTGAGGACCCTAAACAGAAGTTCAATATAATTGTGTCCGGGGAGATGTAAGAGCAATATTCCTGTATATTTTTTGATTGAGATTGTATGTGGATTTATCCTGTTAGTGCTGATTGCAAATACCAATGAAGAAAAGTCAAGGTTCAGGATCAGATTATCTTGTTTGCTAATACGTCTTAAAATGCTTAGACAGGTTGAGACCATTCTAAGTATCAGTATACAGTGATGGGTCCCTAGGGCACGAGGAGATTAAAGGTTTCTTTTCATGCCTAAGAGTCAGAATACTAATGCAACACAATGAAAACATGTTTAGCTCTCAGACGGATTACAGAGACTTCCAGAGATTTTAATCCATAGAGGATTCCTAATTACTATAATAATGATTTTTCTTGCAACAGTTCATAAATCTTTGCTGGGCAAAAAAGGGAAGTGTCTTTTATGCAAAGAAATAAAAGGTTTTCGTTTTAAGTTACTTCGTAATTAACCTATAGCTGATCATATAGTTGATAAAAGGCCTGTTGCGTTGTAGAGTTAGTA
The DNA here is from genome assembly GCA_013401315.1 of Balaeniceps rex. Taxonomy (NCBI): domain Eukaryota; kingdom Metazoa; phylum Chordata; class Aves; order Pelecaniformes; family Balaenicipitidae; genus Balaeniceps; species Balaeniceps rex. The sequence goes on from VYZW01055547.1 coordinate 75,637, forward strand.
GTATCTTAGTCAGTGACTGTAGTGAAGGAAATTTGTGTAGCTTTCCAAAGTCACTGTTTGGGAGGGTTTGTTTTAGTGCAGCCAATCTAACAAGACAGTGAATGAGGATAAATTCTGAATTAAGCAGAAGGTGGAGTGGTGCAGCGACTGCATTATTTATACCAGTCTTTTCTACTTTCATGTTAATACTATTTAAAGGTACAGCTTATAATTGACTTTAAATGATAGTGATCTACTCCCACATTCTGCATTTCTTGCTGATTCATGCAAAAATGCCAGGCTGTAGAGAATGAGTCATCTTACAAGGGTGATGTGGTTTTCGTGTTTTGTTGGGTTTTTTTTTGTTGTTGCTGTTGTTTTGTTGGTTTTTTTTTAAAAAGTGTCTGTATCCACTGACTATAAGGTTAATCCAGAAGACTGATTGAGATGTAGACCCCTGTACTGAGTTAATCTAAAATTAGATGAGAGGAAGACCACCACAAGTTGCCTGTTTTGCTGCTTCCCTGGGTAAAATCTGCCTTTTATTGCTTATAGCCAGTTCACCTCATGTGTATCTTATATTCGCTGTAGATCTTGCCTTTTTTTTTTTTTTTTTTTTAAAATACTACTTATCAGATTAAATCCCTTTTTTCTGAGAAAAAGAACTAAAGGAGTAGAAATACGTAACATTATCAATTTTTAACCTGGCTAAGTAGTGGGATGTAAGATGAGAAGTATTTCATGTTTCTGAAGATTAGCCAACCTCTAATTATCGGAGCTTAAGAAGAAACATCTTAAGGACGCAGGTCATTTCAAGACTGCATGATTTCCTGTATCTTTTGACACTAGCTGCATTTGGAGATAAGATATGTGAACTGCATTGAAAATTTCTATTTAACTTGTTTTTAAACATGTTTGTAACTTTGGAATATTATTTCAATTCAAGATTTAATCCATGTTTGCAGAAAGAAAGTATCAGGCCTATGATAGATTTTTTTTAAATTTTTATTTTTATTTTTTTAAGAAAATGATTTGAGTTTAACATACATGCCAATATTTTCATTTGTATTTCTAAGCAAGCTTGCAGGTAAGAGATTGTTGTAGGTCTTGGAATCAATGATAAAATTTTTACACCTATTTCCAGGAATTCCTCTTAAAACGTCTTTAGACATTTTTGATTGCTTCCAGTAGATTTCCATCTTTGGCATCTGTTCAGGTATAAATAATATACATGTAGAGTTTTACAATTTGGCCTCTTAAAAGGATATATTTATATTGCATTTGCGGCATGGCTCAAATTTTAGGTTCAAATCTGCAGTCTTCCTTTCCAAACTGTTAAAAGCCCAAGCTGGAATGTACCCTCACCCAGGCCTTGAAAGCACCAGCCCCTCTGAAATTAAGACCATGATTTTGAGCTTTAAATGGTTTTATGGGACCCAGTAGTTGAAATCTAACCTAACCATTACTGTGAAAGGACAAGAAGAATTAGTTGCAGTGATTGCTGAAAGACACCTTCAACCTTTAGGGAGTTGTTGCTAATAATGGGGGGAAGTAATGGAATATAATTTTCCCATAATTTCTCCCATTGCTGACTTAAACAGCATCGCCTTGTTACTTGGTTCTGTCCTTTCCCTCTGCACTGACAGTCGCTGGCCATTTGAATTCAGCCAGCAATGTGTGTTACAGCCTCAGGCAGCAACTGTAACAAACATAAAGTGAATTTGTAGCAAAATGCTAACAGTATTTATCAGATACTTTGTCAACTTCTCTGTAAATAGCCACAGCGGATTTGCTACACACCTCCTCTGTTTCAGTGCAGGGGTCTGAACGCAGGAGTAGGCTTCTGTCCAAAGAGACGAGCTGACAAACTCAGCAGGACTTCAGTCCAGGCCACATACACAATATAATCATGCTGTAAGGAAATTTTTCATGATGAATTCTTGTATGAGCTAGCAAATTTCTCTACTGCCTTAGTAATGCATGCCATTATTTTTTTGCAAGAACTTATTTTATACATCAACGCTGAGATGTGTAGATTGACGGACTGACTCCTTACTTGTATTCTTTTGCTCTCCAAAGTGAATCTGGAGATGGTATTGCTGGTGTTCGTTCTTGATTTGTTCGTTCATGCTGGTTATCTTTTGCTATGTTGGATGACACTTTTTTCTTGTATATTTTAAGCTGTAACTCAGAAGCCTCAAAGTGACCTAAGAGTTTCGCATTTAATTTCCTCCCCAGACCAGCCTCAGCCTCCCTTAGAATGGACCAGAGGGCTTCGCAGCCCTTCTTGTGGGTGGCAACCGTGCAGAGGCGCAGACTGCGGCCACAGCAGCTGGAACCCCAAAGAATTGCCTTTTATGCCAAAACTGTGGTCAGATCCAAGGATGGCATCTGTGCATGCTCTGTCGTGCTGAATGATTAATGAACCTTTCTGTCCATGCACATACATTTCAGTCTAATTCCATCTAAGGAGTTTCAGGTGATTTTATAGATACATTTGTGAAGCAGTATATTTCCTCAGTAAGAAGATCTAATGTCACTTTTCTGACTTAAGAAACGAGGCTTGTTTTGCCATGGCTTTTTTTTTTTTCCAGTTGTTATTATTCTCTTAGTAAATGTGCTCAGCCTTTATGCTGAAATTTTCCTACCGTCAAGCAGATGCAGGTCTACAGAATTGAATTTTGTTAGTGGTCTTGGATGTTAGAGGAATTAGCTTTATTTTCTTCCTTGTACGACTTAGTATGGAAGTTACATTTTTGTGCTGTATGAATGCCAGTCTGGTGGAATTTGCTGCTAATTGTGGAAAATGTGTTTACTGGTGTTCCTCCTGAGTTGAAAGGTGTTGCATTATTGTTCCATTTGAGTGATAAATGCCTGTCTTCTTGTGTTACAACTTTATTTTCAGTTTCCTTTTTGTCAGCTTCTAGATGTCCTTAATGTATTCCAAGGATTTCAAAGATTATGTTAATTCATTTCACCCACAATGTGTCTTTTGTTGGTTATTATTCTGGAAAGCCACTTACACTGTCTCTTGGTTTGAACGCTTTCATCAAGACAACATAGTCTGTTACGTTGGTGTCCTTGCTGAGACTTCCATCTTTTGTAACTTGTCCTTTTTTAAAACAAGTTTAGAAAGAATTTGGCAATCATAACTTCTTATTTTCACCTTCCTCTAGCCTAGTTCATGCAATCATTTGGGTACTTTGCATGTGCGTTTTCCCATTTGATTGCTATAACTTGCAATGTCAGTGGCGCTCACAAGCCCTCTTGCACCTCACCAAGGTACAACACCCTGAGAAGAAATAGACTTCAATGAGAGCAGAAATATAGTCTGTTCCAGCCCTTCAATTAGCACAAAAAGTTGGGCCGTCTAGTCCAGTGTCCCTGGTGCTCAGGGTGGTCACGTTCCTTCTTAACCCTTGGCAGCAAGCGGCTGTGTCATAAGGATTAATATACTTTATAAATGTTTAACATAATCAGAAGTAACCATGGAAATTCTTAGTGCCTATATAAATGGCTAATCCTCCTTTTAAGTCTTACTAAGCTGTTGACCTTACTGATCCTTTAGGTCAGTGAGCATCTCATTATGCGTAGTGTAAAAAAAGCATGCTTTTCCTCAATGATGTTTCAATTTTCAGCCTTTGTTTTTAATATCGTGTCTCTCTTCTTGTGTAATATGCCTAGAAGGAGAGTTTCCTTGTTTTATTGTCTGCCTGTCTTCAGGACAAACTGACAATAACTGCATTTGATTTATACTCTGGAAAACCCTTTATGTTTTTTTGTTACAGCCTCATAGGATCTGTAGATTTTTCAGGAAATCCTTAACATCAAGTGAGAAAGTGAGGGAGAAGGAAAGATGACACTGAATTAGAAAGATGACCTTGTTTTGTCCCTTAAAATCTCATTCAGGATTTTCCTGATAAATAAATAGTTACATAGCATTTTATTTCAGTGTCAGCTTTGTACTTCTGGAAAATTTGGGGGTCTTGCAAAAGCAGTTACTACACACATGGGCATTCAAAGGGCTGGGCTTCCACTGAAATCGCTACAGCACTTTCAACAGCAGCTGCAGATGGCGAGGGTGGAAGTGAAGATGATGGCAGCCAATCTGGAGGAACACATGGGTGAGACCTGGGCACCTCTTCGATGATAGTAGACAATTAATGACTCGGAGTCTAGTTTTCAGTTCATTTGGTAGTCAAAAAGTCCTTAATGTAACTGAGACTTGGATCAGTTGTATTTTCAGGATCTCTCCTATCCTTTATTTGTGTTAGTGTCTCTCATTCTTTTTTTTAAAATTTTTATTGCCTGTTAAAAGATTGTCATTGATTTCACATAAAAATAATTGGTCATCTCTGCTGCTTCATTTGCAAGCAGTGAAACAGCAGCAGCATGATATATAGTTTCTGTCCCTCAGTCGTTGGTTTACTTCATTCAGTGACCTTGTGAATTTTGACTAATGAATGCATGTACTGGTATTTATTGCAATAACATTTCTTTCTGCTAGAGGGACAAAGAATTAGAGTAATCCATTGGAATGGCTGTCCCGCCCCAGAACAGAAAAGACATCTAGATGTTGAGAGGCAAACTCATTTCCTTATTATGGACATGAGAGAGACAGCAAGAAAGAGGGAGGAGGAGATAAAGACAGGGAGAGAGAGGAGATGTATAAACCACATGCTGATTCAGGAAGGGACACTTTGTTTTGAAGATACGAGTTTGTTCTCTTAAATGCAACTTGCATGCAACACATAGAAAACACTGGGGCTAGCCCTCCATCAGGAGTATAAAGCATCCCATTCAGGTCACAAAGTTTAAGGTTTATGTGATCTCTGAAGGTCATGAGGTTCAGTCTCTTGGTCAGAGCAGGGCTAATATCAAATGTGGTTCTGGACTTCGTCCATCTGAGTTTTGAATCTTTCCAGAGTTGGATACTCTGCTATGCCCTTGGGTAAACTAGTCCTAATGCCCCCACTGGGGACTTTTTTCCCCTCCTTATGCTCAAACCACAATTTCCCTTTCTACAATCTTTCTGCTACCCCGGTCTGAGGAGAGTCCAACTCTGTCTTCTCCACTGGGTAGCTGAAGACAGCAATTAGATCCCCCTTAGTTTTCTCCTCACAGTCCTTAACTTCTTCCAAGTATTTCAAGACTATATTAATTTGTTTCTGTCACCCATCATTTGTTGTCGTGTTGTTCTGGAAAGGCACTTAGTTATCTCTGTGTGATTGCTTTCAGCAGGGCAATGTGGTCTGCTACTTGGGTGTGCCTGCAGAATGAGCACAAGAAGAAAACATGTTTATGAGAGAGCCTGAGCTGAGCATCAAGAAAGCAGTAATGAGCTCCTGTCCAGTGACAGCAGGTAGCTTGGAATTGGAGGGCATATATTTGTGCTGCGTTGTCTGCTGTCATTTTTTTTCTATCAATTCTTCCTTCTCCGTATTGCTTTTAACCTTTATTTCTCTATAACTCTCTGCTTTTCCTTGGAACATTATCCCAGAAGGAAACTTATCATAAGCAAAAAAAAAAAAAAAAAAAAAAAGTGGGCACTCACTAACTAAAATGGAACACTGCTCAGATTTTTTAGACCTTGATCTGCATGGAGTGTGATTTGATGAGGATGACGCACAAGTTTTCAGGGACACCTCTGTGGAGGGGTTGGAAGGTAACTTTAGCTGGCATTTGAGGCCTACTGTCAGATAACAAGATGAACTTTCCCTGCAGAGGATTTGTTCCACTTGGGGACAATTTCTTCTTGACTGGTAAAGAGATGACAGGGATTCCTTGAGATCAAGGAAGCTGCAGAATGAAGGTTTGTGTTCATTTTCTTACAAGTGTAAATAATTGTGTGACTGAGGCATATCATCTTGACAGAGGGGAGAAAACCCCACACATTCAGATACAGAGAAGAGGCCCAGCTGCTTTGCCTGGAAAGCCCTTCATGGCTGTCACAGGTACACTCTGCCCGCCTCCCGCCGCCCCGTCTCTGACCCCCACCCCCCACTCCCGAAGACCGGGGCCTTTAACACGGCGATCACCGGCTTTTCGCCCCTCATTTTCGCGCCTTTTGTGCGTGCCCCTCGGCAGGGGGAGCGGGAGAGGCGGGGCCCCTCGGTCAACAGACAGGGGCCGCAGCCAGTGAGGCGCCTTGGCTCAGAGAAGCTTCTGGATGCTGACCAGTTCTGACCACAGCTCAGATCCGACCCAGGGTATAAATGAGGCACCGCCGTAGTGCCCCTTGGAGTAGGCTGCTCAGAGCAGCCGGTCTGTGTTTGAAGCCTCTCCCCTTAGGTTGGGATGCTGCCTGAGGAAGCTTCCCAGGATTGAGTGCCCTCACCTCCTTTTGGTGAGTGATTTCTTCAGGATAGATCCTTGAGTGAGCCTGCTCCCGTTGTCCTTCATTTGGGTTAGTTTTAGTGTACCTCCGTGACAATGGCTTCGGGAAATGTTCCTCCAGTCTTGAGTCTCAGAAGCAGCGCTGCCTGCAATGAAGGAAATGAGATGTTATAATGTCGTGGTTTAGCCCCAGTCAGCAACCAAGCACCACGCAGCCGCTCGCTCACCCTCCCCCTCCCCGGTGGGATGGGGGAGAGAATCGGAAGGGCAAGAGTAAGAAAACCCACGGGTTGAGATAAGAACAGTTTAATAATTGAAATAAAAATAATAATAATAATAATAATAGTAATAATAATAATAACAATAGTAATTGTAATGAAAAGGAGAACGAGAGAGACAAACAAAACCCAGGGAAAAGAAAACAAGTGATGCAACCGCTCACCACCCGCCGACCGACACGCAGCCAGTCCCCGAGCGGCGATTGCTCCCCCCGGCCAACTCCCCGCAGTTTATATACTGAGCATGACGTCATATGGTATGGAATAGCCCCTTGGTCAGTTTGGATCAACTATCCTGGCTGTTCCCCCTCCCAGTTCCCTGTGCACCTGGCAGAACATGGGAAGCTGAAAAAGAAAGTCCTTGACTGGTGTAAGCTCTACTTAGCAACAACCAAAACATCAGTGTGTTATCAGCATTCTTCTTACACTAAATCCAAAACACAGCACTATGCTAGCTACTAGGAAGAAAATTAACTCTCTCCCAGCTGAAACCAGGACATATAAGGATATTCGCCATTTAAAGCATGATTAGAAGGGCCTGTCTGCGAGCGCGCTCTCTTTGGGATACCCCACAAATCCAGATCCATTATATAGCTTGCTGCTTGCATTTCTTATGCTGAGATTTCTGTAAGTTGAGAAATGAATTCCTGTGACTCTTTAGCAATAGCAAAAGCAGAACATTTTTATAATTGTGAGCTCATGCTTTATGTGGAGTCATTGCCTGTACTCCAACTAGCTTTCTGAGATGGAAAAGCAAACCTGAAGGTTTACTATAGTAAAAGTTGGTGTCTGAAGAAGGCTGTTTAAATGTTTGTTTGTAAGTATTCTCACGTTTAGACAAACATTTCTGTCATAATGTGGTTCAAAACCACATTCTCTTGGTATCTTGAGTAATTACAGCCAATCTGCATGCGGTTTATTTCTGTTTATTTTCTAGTAAATTCACCAGCTTCTTCCATCAAAATCCCATGTCAGTGTTTCGGGTCTAATGTTCTGTGGCTTTAGAATTATCACTCGCACGTATATTCCAAAATTGCAGTTCTGCTATAAAGTCATCCTGCAGGGAGCTCTTGAGGCTTTTCATGACCTCATTTACACAGCGATAAATTCCCAAATCTCATTCAGCCAGTGTTTTCTCTGTGAGTAAATATTTCAGTCACCCACCATATGAGATAATTTTACAAAGTTGAAGTGGTATGGGAAAGACTGTTATAATTAAAGGTATAATAAACTACTAAACTTGAACAAATGAACTGGTGCTCTGGTGGAAAAAAGACAGTAAGCTTGTAAAACCTATCGTTCCTAATTACAGTAATGGGTGTTTCTCAGGCTTGATCCATGCGGCTGTTCTGCACGGACCTCATTACTGTGGCTAATCTTGGAATAGCAGTTTCCTTCTTTTTAATTTATGGATTCCATTAAAGGCAGCTATGGTCTATATGTAGTTTACTAAAGCTTAATTTTCTTGCAAAGTGAAAAAGTATTTTTTCACCAAACAAAAAAAACCCAACCCAAACCCAACCTTCATTTAAAATGGGAATTTCAGTGAAAACTCCTGTTTCCAAAATAAGAGTCCTTGTATTCCTTTTTCCTTTTTTCCTGAATTACACTGAAGGCATATCACTACATGTCCTCTAAAATGTGCGTTGTATGCAGGTGCAAGTTAATTTAGAGGTAGTACCGAAGGCAGAATTTGGTTCTATAATGATCCCAAGTTTGCTAGAAGAGTTTCCTATTGGAAGAGGAGAGGGAGATGGCGTGGTCGTTGCTAACAGGAGTTCCTCATTGGAGTTACTGCCAATGCAGATACTTCAACAACAATTGATAACTCAATTAGAAAACACCATTGAAAAAGTGAAGAGGTTTTTTTCCTCTTTCTAAAATACATTAAGACAAGTGTAATGGCTGTAGCTTCTAAATCAAACTCATCAAAAGTGATGAAAGCACAGTTCAAAGATACATGGTTGCTATAATTGCAGAACTTGTATTAATTTTTAGCTATTCAGAAAATGTTTTTTCTTTCAAGGCAGACCATAGCTATTCCTGTCAAGTTCATGTTCGGTACCTGCTTTCTTCATAACAGTTCAATGTGCCATTAGACCGAAGGCACTCTGGGAAAGTTCAAGAAAGGGAGAAAATACTGGGACTGGAAAACAAAAGGTGTTGACTTTATTTTTGGAAATTGAACTTACTTTTATCTTCACGTAAACCTAGAGGAGCTGCGTATGTTTGTATGACTTGCAATATTAAAGTGTCTTTGACAAAATTAGGGTTTACATTCTGCAGGAAAATATGCTAAATGTCTCAAATCCATTATCATATTGTATATTTCTTTTGTCTGTTTGTTGGGTTTTTTTTTGATTATTAACTTATTCTCCTCGATATTGTTCTTTCAAGTTGGTTAATGCCATGACTGTTGAATATCCCTACTGTGAACATGGAAAAAGGAGGAGGAAAGAATAACGATTAGTGCATGACATTGTCTTCATCATGTATTCATTAACTGTTTTTTAGATAATTAAGCTGGGGGTTAAAATTTAGCAACTGTTCTTGTTTCCACAGTTGCTGCACTGTGCCAACTCAAGCTTTGACACAGAATTAACTTTATTTCTGGAGTCAAGTCAACATCTGTTGGGGATCCTTTGTTCATCATAGTATTTCAACAGTAGTTTCTTGTAAAAATTATTCAAGTGTGCATTCTGGAAAACTGAGTCACAGAGACTGTTTTCTTTGTGCCTATGTTTGTCTGTCTGACCGACAGCCAACATGCTTGCTAGGCCATGACAGTGGTGGCTGTATGGGGAAATTCTGGTTTGGAAAGGGGCATGTGGAAGTTTTTGCCAACTGAATCATTTTGTTCTTAGGAAAAGCTCTCCTTAGAAGGGGAGGAAGCAAATGTGGCAGAACTGCCAGAATTTCCCACCAGTCCAGTTATTTTGAGATTTACTGCTGTGAACATCAGCCTTCAAAACTGGGAAATAGTTTGTTTTATTGTGGGACAGTGCTACCTCTGCTCCTTTTCAACAGATTGTGGGAAGCCCATTGGAAGTGTATAGGGCTTAGTAGAGTGCATTGTGTAAAAAGAGAAGCGGGTTAGGCTTTGTTTTGTTCTGGCTATGCAGGATAATAGCTATCTGCCATGGTTTTACAATAGGTTAGGCAGCTGAGGAGGGAAAAAAGATCTTCTAGTCTTAGCATGTGACCTGGGAAATTACATAATAAGCCATAAAATCTTCAAGTATCTATAATTACGTGATGATTCCAGTGTCTAAGAGTCTCTGAGGATCTCCAGTCGACTGACAATTTTTGTTTCTTTTAATGTAGACAATTAAATATTAACTAAGTATTTTTAAAAAAATCTTGGCAAGTTATGTGTTTTCTTCTGTTTGAAAACAATCTTGGAATAACCATAGCATTTATTAATGAATTTTGGTTATTTTATAATTCATTTGTAATCTTGTATTCTTTAGAAAAATAATGTTGTGTTTTGTAGACCTGCAGGGTGCTGTTAATGCATTTTGTCAGATGCAGTCTGAAAAAGGTAAGATTTAAAGCAATAAATCCAGGAGAGGAGCGGAGCTGTCAATATCTGATAAATGGTGGTGTACTTTCTTTAAGGAGAGCAATAACATCTGTCTTTTGTTCTCGACTAGTTAGGTTTGATGTCAAGGTTGTGAGTGGCTGAAACCTACATCACAGGCCTGAAAAAGAGGTTTGCTGGGTTTTTTTATTTAAATTTATCATAATGAACCCTCCCATGGAAGCTGATGTTCTCCAGTAAGGCTGTCAAAACTCTCCAGAGAATATCCCCATTGGCACTGGGTCCCCGCACTGTTTGTCATTGCTTCAATTCAAGTTTTGGAAAGATATTTTCTGTAGAGTTTACAAAAACTGTATTTATTATCAGCACCTGGCTTAAGATAAAATACTGTCCCTGGACCTTGTCCCTTATCCTTCATGGAAATATTTAGCCAGATTGCTCTCTTCCATCTCTAGCATCTTCACAGGCAGAGAAGATGAGAACACTGAACTGCTGTGCTGAGTATAAGGTTAATACCCAAGAGATTTTTCAGAGCTGCATTTAACAGGGCAGATTAGGCCATAAGTGACTCCTACAAAGCCATCTGAGGAACCCCTTCCCCCACACTGACCAGTGAAGAGTACCAGGGTCTGGGCACTCAGCCGTGTCTCGGCCCTTCCATTTTTCAAGTGCTGTACCCTTCACATAAATGCAGGGTTTAAGAAATACAAAGTTAATGGGACCTGGATTTGCTGTCTGTATTTTGTCTCCTTAGGATATCTTAAAGCTTCCTGCTTTCAGTACCTGGCAGTTTTGTGCTAGCATAGTTAGATCTGCAGTATAAAAAGTGCTGTTGGCAGGCAAAAAATGTTACTGCTGGCTAGCACCAAATCAGCACTGAACATTGACAGAAGGGGAATAGATAAGTTACTGCTTGTTGTGGATTAACCCCAGTTGGCAACTAAGCGCTGCACGGCCGCTCCCCCTCCCCCCTGCAGCGGGATGAGGGAGGGAATCAGGGGGATAAAACCTGTGGGTTGAGATAAAGGCAGTTTAATAGGACAGCAGAGGAAGAGAAAATAATAATAATGATAAAAGAATATACAAACCAAGTGATGCACAATGCAATTGCTCACCGCCTGCTGATGGATGCCCAGCCCATCCCGGAAAAACGATCGCTGCCCCCCAGCCCACTCCCCCCATTTTATATACTGAGCATGATGTCATATGGTATGGAATATCCCTTTGGCCAGTTTGGGTCAGCTGTCCTGGCTGTGCCCCCTCCCAGCTTCTTGTGCACCTGGCAGAGCATGGGAAGCTGGAAAGTCCTTGACTAGGGTAAGCACTGCTTAGCAACAACTAAAACATCAGTGTGTTATCAGCATTATTCTCATGCTAAATCCAAAGCACAACATTATGCCAGCTACTAGGAAGAAAATTAACTCTATCCCAGACAAAACCAGGACACTACTTTAGATTTTAAAAAGTGTCCTAAAAATCAAATACAGGCAAGGAAAGTGAGCAGGCAGAAGAGAGATGATGAAGAAAGTAATGCCATTACGCATACTTTATGTTATGCTTTGTACAAACAAGCTTGTTAACGTACAGGGTAGAGGCCATAAGGCAATCTCCATTTTAATCACCCTTTTCAGTTTCTTATAATCTGCAGAAACTTTCTGGGTTGACTTCCTTAAAAGTGGCCTATTTTTATTAGGGAATTTGAGCATACTGGATGGAGGTGGTTTTTGTTCGTCAAAAGGAAAGTCTGTACAACTTTTTCCTAGTAGCTTAACAGATGAAAGAGTGTGTATTGGGGGGAGGGAGATAAAATTCAGCATGAAAATGACCCATTCTGAAAAGCAGTGTAGAACGATTTCATTATGTTGGAGGCCTTCAGGATTTGAATATGTATATGGGTAGGTTTTCCTTTTCCACCCATAGCTAGAAGTGGAAGAAACTAATGCCTGGATCAGATCGCTGATCATTTACTGAACTCCATGGAACCATCCTGGGTCAAAATTTCTTTGGTCACCAGTAAAGCTGACCTAAGTGTCCTCATACATCTTCAGCATTTATTACCTCTTCAAATCTGTTCTTCAGTAATCCTTTGTTATTCCCTTTCTCGTATATTATAAAACTATAGGAAAGAAATAAAGTTCTGAGATAATAACCATTTTTTTGAGCCTTTCAATTTGTCTCCTCTGAAGTTCATTGCCTTGCTAGGTTCCTAACATTGTATTTGATAGACAGTCAAATTGCTCTGAAATACTAGTCTTGGTGTGGTTTGCTGCCTCGGTACATGTCTTGGTACATCTCTCTTAATTCCTTTTTAGTTTAGGACATTGATGTTAGACGATATTATCCAGGGCGTGTTAGTTTCTGGGTTTTTTTGATTTTTTTTTTTTTTCCATTTCATAATCAAAATATGCCATCTCAAGTTGCATGTAGCTTCATCATTCCCCAGCATTCAGCAGTGAGCTGAATCTCCTGACTGTCACTTAGATGTTGTCACTTTGGTTTTGACTGGCGTTTTACTAAGCCCCTAATAAATTCCATGCTTGGTTCTGTCAAAGCAGCATCGTCCGTGCAGAGTGAGGCATAGTTAAATTGTTATAACTGCACAAAGGAACTAATCTTTCACTACAACACTTAGCCTTGTTCCCCATGGCCTAATCAAGATCTTTACACAGCTGTAAGGCTTGTTTTGGTTTACAGAGATTGTGGCAGAAAATGACTTGCTGTGCATCTCTCCGCTTATATTGGCATTTTTAGTGAGTGTTTAGGTTTCCCTTTTCCTGAGACATGTCAGTCTTTAAACTCATTTAATATAATATTTTACATTGTTTCATGTCTTGGAATGGCTTCTTTCATTTAAAAAAAAAAAAAAAAAAAAA
>VYZW01055548.1:1199-12206 GCA_013401315.1 Balaeniceps rex
GGAGGTCTGCCCATGAGAATCAAATTGCTCAGTCTGGGGCATATCCAGTCCATCACAATATATTCAATAGCTTAACCATTCATAGAAGGGAATAGTCTGTGTAGTCTTTATTAGAAGTGCTCACATGATGTTTCAAGATTCATTTAAGATACTGAAAAGAAATTTACTGGAGACTTTATGAGCTGTAATAACTAAGAAAATGGCTTCCAAGCCAACAGTTAAAAAAGCACATGCCAGCTCTGCATTAGCAGTTTCTTTTCTCTATCTGTTTCTCAGCTGAAGCTCAGTTTGCAGTCCACTGGGTACCATTACCTCAGTAATGTTAAAAGCCAGACATCAAATAAGAAAGAAATTCCAACTTTCCAGAGGAACTTCGCGATGTGAATAAACTATAGTATGGAACCAGCAGAGATTAAAAACATCCACTGTTGTAGCGAAAATACCCTTGCCTTCAAACTTACTTTCCACTTGTAACACTAAGGTTAAGTTTATACAGCACATATGCAGATAATAAATTTAACTGGAGCAAATACTGTTGCCAAGACAAGAACCCTCCCCTCCCTCTCTAGCACCCCAGGTAGGCTTTATGCTGTTCTCATCAACTACAGAGCACCACACATTGCACTGTAGCTATAAGGATTGTGCATACAGCCTACTGCTCAAGGGTCTCATAATACAATGCTATTTTTATATCACTTAGTGGCATAAATGTAAGATGATACCAAGGCTCCTAAGTAGGAACAAGTGANGACAAAAATACTTAGCAGAAAGAGTACCAAAGCTGCAATGGCTCAAAATACAAATCAGTCTGAAATGCCATCAGAAGAAGACAGGAAGGACTTAGGAAGGACTCTTCTAAGGTGGCTGTGTCAATGCACCACAGTGTCTAGACAAATAGCAGACTGATGCAGTGCCTTCTGGAGTGAAATCTGTCCTTTGCTTTCAGTAGTATTTTAACATTTTATTGTGAAGCAAAAGGTGATGAAGTCAATTCTAATGAGGCTTCTAATGAGGCTAAAGTTCTAACCCCAAGAATCACAAAGACTACAAGGGAAGTCAGTGTGATCTTAGATTGGGGGTGGGATGGGACTAAGAATCTGGNTTTAATCCAAATTCTTAAGTCTCACTGTGCCATATCTAGAGAAAGATGCTGCAACAAATGACCTGCCCATTTCACTGGGATGTACACATCATGTGGTTTCATTTAATTAATATCTAAAAAGTGCTTTGAAGTGTTCAAATGAAAGAGGTAGGGATAGCATTAAAAAATAGTTTCACTTTCCTGAAAGTGTTTACATGCTCTTCATTACCTTCATTAGTTCTTGTAATTTTGGGTCATTTCTTGAATTTGGATCAACCATTGTTCGGACTTCATTTTCCTCTAGAAGGTTTAAAAGAAAGATATTAGAAACTATTACAGGCATGACACTTTATTTTACATCAAGCTTTTATGTTGAGATGTAAAATTGTTGTGAATTACCTAGCATAGTGTCCTCAGGGTCTAGTTCGAATGGAATTGGACTGAGAGGTAAGTTAATGGCATTTATTCCTTCTTCCTGTAATTCAGATACTAGGAAATAAAAAAGAAGAGCTTGGTCAAATTTCAATTCCATTTTACTTACTATTTCACTCTTGCTAAAAGTAGCATTAATTGTCTTAATTTCTTTATAAGAACATGACTCTATTAGATAAGCCACTAGGTGTAATTACAGCAATAAAATATAGCTAACAAAAGTGGGAGGCCCAGCCAACAAACCTTTACTTGTACGAGTAGATTTTTCATGGATAATGGTACTGGAATCAATGCAATTTCCTCAAATCTTTTCCAGGATAAGGCCCATTGTCCTCAAATTTTAAAAGGCTCACTTGCATTTTAACGGTCCTGACATTTTAACACTAATAAATCATTTTAGCTGAGGGAAATTATTGCTCTCAGCTATGTCACCCTTGCTCTGGAGATGCTTCAAGTTTAGCTATTTGAGAAGAGCTGGGTCTGGCTATATATCCACACAGGAGCTGCCAGACTGATAAAACTACTTAGGACTGAAGGTGCAGTCGCAGCACACAGCTCCCTCCGTTGTTCAGGTCAGAGACCAGCTGGAGCAGACTGTGGGATGCTTCTGGTCTGTGTTCTTGGCCTTTGTTCAGCAGAAACCATGGCAGCAGGACACAGGTGTAAGATGATGAACCCTCAAAAGTACTGCCCTTAGTGTGGAGTCCATACAGGTTGAGAAAGAACTTGGACATGGGAATGGGGAAGTAATCACAAATCCCATAGTTTGGAGATGCCTACAGTTGTCAGGAAATATGGACAAGTTCTTACTCAGCCAAAGTCCTCTAATGCTGCAAAAATCAATGTTGTTGTAATACATGCTCTGAGAAGACAGGAACAGAGATATCCAGGGAAGATAGCGCAAAAGCAGTCCTGCCACTAGTTCTGTACTGTACAGGTTCTGTATCTGGTATAGTTCAGAGCGACTTCATTCATGCCTCTGGGTGACCCAAACTTTAATAGGTTACAAAGACAAAACCCTTCCTTCACTGCCCAAACATGCCTCCATAACAGAAGAGAATACATACAAACAAGCTGATACACTAATCCTACCGCTATGGAAGAACACATAGCACTGTGCAGGGAGGGCACCCACTTTGGTGATCAGATAAGTTTGCATCTTGCTTTGTAACCAAGAAATCAGTGCAAACCTAATTTACCAAACCAGGAAAGAGGCTCGCTGCCTCTTGATGACAAGTAAGTGTTGTTTTGACCACTCATCTTCCAGTGGACAGACCTTCAATAGAACTGGTTGTTAGCACAACTGTTCCAGTCAAGAGTTTAAACTTAAATAACTTAATTCAACCATCCTACATGGGTCCTAAAGATTCAAGTAGCTGTATATACCTTCTGACATGAACTAAAATATATGATTTATGTGCAGATGCAGATTCACCATCTAACGTTTCAGATTTACTACCTGATGCTTTCCTCAGTTTATTTCGGAAATTACAGAAACAATTTCGGTTCGGAGAAAACAGAAAAGTAGAAAGTGACAGTAGAGATCTTGTGTTTTGTTCCTGGCCCTGTGACTGCCTTGTAAGTTAGCTTTTGGAAAATGGTTTTACCTCTCCACCTTAACTTCCTGTGTGCAACAAGTACAGCTACGGTTCACATCAACACTGTGATAATTAGTCAGTTGGTGTGATAACTTCACTTAAAACTTTCCAAGTATTTTCTATGCTTTGTGAAATGTTTTGTGCTCTGCCAGATGAAATGCCTGTGCACATTTCAAGAATCTGTGTAGCTGTATTCAGGCATCTATGTAAGATTCATAGCAATAATGGCTGTTAGAATGCTTATTGCTTTTAATTGTACAAAAATAACTTTGAAAAATCCACTACCTTCAATACTGAAACACTAACTTCACTCCATACACTCACCCTGCTTGTGTATCTGTAAAATACAAATACTTAGCAGCTCTAAAGAGTCATAAAATAACGTTGACAATAACAGTTCCCTGGATTGCTGTACATCCTCTAAAACTGATGGCTGAGAGCAATGGACCAAATTAATCCCTCATGTAACTCCATTGAGTTCTGAGGAGTTATAGCAAGGGTGAATTTGGTCTAACGTGTACAATCTCAGGAACTGTTTACTCTTAATGGCAATTTTTTGAACTGCTAGCACTCCTTAGAGAAAATCACTGTTGGTTTTATTAACCTATTTGATCCCCCCCATTTTGGTCCAAAATGGTTATGGGCATAAAAACATCAGTGGATAGAAAACTTCCATGTGAAATCTTTCTGTTCTGAAATGTTTAGTTCATGGAGGACTTCAGCACAAAGGTTCCTAGGCAGAAAACTTTTTTTTCACATCAATCCCAAGAGGGAGTGTAGAAAATAAAATCCGTTCAAGCCAACTGGCTCCACTGAGCTCTCCCATCCCGAAGGGCTGGATGCTCTGCTTGGGCAAGACACACTGGAGGAAGCAGTCAGCTCATTTTCCTAGTGAAGGACAGTGGGGAAAGCTTTTGCCTCCTCTATCCAGGGAGCGACACACTGGCAGAGCTCACTGACACTTCCCCAGGGAGACTGAGCGGACCTTTCAAGACTGAATGTTTTGTAAGGCCTTCTTTACAAGGTCCTCTGAACCTCCCCATTTTTGTCCTCCAACGTGCACAACTATTAAGTTCTACTTTTAATAACATGACCTTCATCATATTATCAGAGTTTACGAAAATAAGAGAAAGCAAACAAAAAAACCACTATATCTTTGCATGGAAAGGGAACATAAAATACAAAATAAAATAATAATAAATTTACATGAGAAACTAATACATTGATCTGTTCTAGAATGCATTGCAAGTATTGTATTTATTGTACTGCAGGGGCTAAATCCTGCTTTGCTGTACGCAGGTATGCAGAAGTGGCAGTCTTGTTCCCCCAAGCAGCTCACCTGAATCGCATACATTTCTCACACCTGCTCAAGCCATATGCAGAACCTACCCAACACACCTCCAGATGAGCCAAAGATCCCAGATGGATCCAGTTTGCCAGAGAGGACAGCTCCTCCTCAGCCACTGCATTCTGCAGTGCACAACCCATGCCCAAGGTTGGTATTAGTCCCGTAACAGAGACTCCTCCTGCCCTCCTGTCCCTACAAGCAGAAAACATGATGGAGAAACCCTGAGCCTGATAGCATCTTTTTAATTTCTTTCCCAATACTGAAGAGAAAGGATTTAAGTACAGATTAATACTACTAAAAGGAGCAGGTAAGAACACATGCATTATATGAAGTTGTACGTCAAGGGAGAGAAAATGTATTATGTAGTATAGCCTCACTTTCTAAGAATTTCTATCAAAAAAGTTCCATGACAAACCACTATTATACACTTAGGTGTTTATAGAGGACCCACAAAAATGTGATTGAGGTTAAGAGTTTGCATACCAAAGTTTCAGCAGAGGAATCCATTTTTCAGCTGCTTTTCATTAATTTGTTTTAATTAATTTTCATGAAAATCACTTCAGCAATTTAGTATTTTAATAAAAACAAAGCACACAGGTTTGAGACAATTTTTGCAGCAGCTGAAATTAAAATAAAATCATCTAATTTCTTGAAATACTTTGAAGAATCACTTGGAGCATCAGTAAGACCTCCACTCTGAGTCTTACAGTGTGAAGACCCAAGAAGGGAGGAGAGGACATAGCTGCGGCAGTCTGTCTATACCACACCAGTTGCCAGGAGCCAGACCAGCGCACTGGGACCTATGGCAGTTGCTCTGAAAGGGCAGTATCCACAGAGTTGTCTGCTTGACATCGGGCACACTTGGCCACTGGACAACCCCAGCAATGAGAGGTAAGAGCACCTTTCTGTTCTCACCCTCCGCGGTGGCCCAGATACAGCCCAGTGCGTCAGCTACCATGGGGCTTGTTCTTGTCATGCTTATATTGGCATGATTAGGGACTTTATCCTTTTGGACATGAGAGGAAACTCCAGTCCTTCATGGTTTTTTTCACAGTCACTATGCTGAGTGGAACTGGGGGTCAAATGCACTTTTAAAGCAAGACCCTTAAAAGCAACAGTTACTCGTGGCCCAGACAAATATCTTTGGATTGGCAATGCAAAAGTCCCAGTTTTAACTCTGGATAAGGAATGGACACTTCTGCTCAGACTTCTGATTCAGCTCCACATGCCAAATTTGTTATGATGTAATCAAGTGCAACTCCACTGCTATCAGCTGTCAACAGACTTCCTCCTATCATGCCAGCACCAAATTTGGCCCCAGAGCTGGGGAGCCCACAAGCTTGTATCAACAGCAACTACAGCAGCTATTTTAAGCTGGATAGAGTTCTTACTGGTTTAGATGCTCTGGGATTACAAGGGCATAAACCTATGCTATCAAATCCACGCGGGTGCTCTGAGCCAGACTTTGCCCTTTGATGCGTGCATCCAACTGCCATTGAAACCGTTGGACGCCGAGCACATCTGAAAGTGGAGTACTGCCCATACGGTTTAAATTGACTTAATTCCTCTAGTACATGTAGCCTGTTGCTCCACATTGTATTTATTAGACAGTTTCATTTGGGTTTTTTACTTGTTTATTTTGTGTGCTGAAGGCTTTTTGCTGCCCTGTTTAGTATTCAGGGCTTAATGTTATTCTGATTTGAATAAAACACGTCTTATTATTTAACTGAGCTCAGAAATGCCACATCGCCCAACGCACTCTCTGTGGTTTAGACGTATTTTAGCATATCTATCCAAAGAATCATAAAATAAATACAGCAAGATGTAGTGTTAAATGGTCTCTCCTCTGAGTGCTACAGTCATGTCTTTCCATATAATTCATTCCATACTTACAAAACTAAAATTACTCAAGTGCTACAACACTAACGGATTGATTCTGAAAGTTTGTGATTAACTAGAACCGAACCCTAATGCTGGAGGAGCACAGTGACACAACACTTCTAACCTCAATCTTTCAAAATCAGGAGATTTAAATATATGCCTATACACCTGCATAAATATATACATACACACTTCTGCAGTTCTTTAACGTCCTTTCTTTAATGACAGGGTTTTCCATTCAAGGTGTTCTTTGCCATTGGTTGCAAATACTTTGGTTTGTTGTGTTTTTTGTTTTGGGTTTGTTTGGGTTTTTGGAGTTTTTTTCTTTTTTTTTGGTGGAAGCTGAGATTTGTTGACATTCACATGACTCCTGGAGTTTAAGCTTTCTATAAAAAGTCAAAGGACAAACTACCTGATATTATAAACTACTATGGTAGACAGTAGCTTTACGTGTCTCTATCTTAAGCTACTTTTTCCTGGAACAACCACAACTAGGAAGGCTAGCTGCAGACATCATATTGCCAGAGTAACACTGGATATTTGTATATACACAAAGTATATACACATTCAAACATGCATGCATATGCTATATATGTTTACGTATGTAGCCAGAGATTACAGCCAGTTTAGAAAAATGCTGATTTTCAACAAGAAATGTCTTTACTGCTCTTGTACAGAGATATCCACTCAATTTTAGCTGAGCGAAATTTATATGAATAATTTTTTATTTCATATTCTCTTTACTGGGTGCAAATTTCTGACCAATGCTCATGACCTTGATGGCTTGCTTTAAATGCTTGTGCACAAGAGCAGCTTTACTTCTTCTACTGACTTGATAGTCTGCAATGCAGACTTGAGTGTAAATGACTGTATCCACACAGACTTCAGTGGATTTATGATGATTAATACCAGCTCACTGGCTCAGTGTGATTCCTATTCCCCCTCACACTCCAGTTTTATACCCCGATATAAATTCCAGTGGAGTAATTCTGAATTTGTACTGGCAAATGTGAGAAGAGATCCAAATTACCTAAGATGGTCACAGAAGAGAGAAAAAAACAGCAAAAGCATTTTCAAAAAGTCCTAGTTTAAGCTTTTACAGAATGATACTATTTAGTCAAGCAAACTTATGCAATTGCTTTCTGGGCTATCCATCCAAAATGTTATTTTTTAATGCTTGTGTGTGTGAATCTTATAAGTCCACAAAGGGAAAAGAAAATATTAATCTAAAATGGTACTGCCTAATATTCTTCAATACGTAATTCATCCAATATGGATTTTGGCAGCTCAGCTTTAACTCCAAAACAAAAGAAATCCACACAAAAGACAATAAATCTGCATTACACATGGTACTAAAATGATCCAATGGATTTATAGATGTTTACAAGTTTGCAGAGTGTGACACAGCGTCCACCAGAAATTTGATATTCACAGCACAAAACATCATAAACATATGTCTGCAACTACAAAGGGGCCTTTTTATGTGGGGATCATTGTTAAAATTGTCTTCAGAACATAAACCTTAAGTTGTAAATGCTACTCCCCATTTATTCTCCAAGACATAACAAATGAGGAAAGAAAAGCAGAGATACGTTTGTAATTGAAAATGTTTCTCAGGAAATGATCTGTACAGGAACATCATTCTCATTCCATTAACTGCTGACTCCAAGCCAACCATTTGTAAAAGTAAATAAATATGCAAACTGGCTGACAACAATGTGCCTGCCTTTAATGTTACTGCATTAGTACCCAGTCTCCAGAAAAGAATCTATTTTCTTTTCTCATTTCTCCATTAAACCAAACATGGCATACACACAAAAGAACGGGAGAAATGCTGTTCACAAAAAAGAATGGGAGAAATGCTGTAATTTAATTTTCATGTATGCAATACAAATTAAATGCTTATTGCCTTGAACTTTCTTTAAAGTCCAGAGCTACTCCAAAGTCCCTCAGTGACTAGCTTGCTGTTCCTTTCTTTTTTTGCAATTAGCAAGGAAAAAACCCTCCATAGACTGACAGATCTCTGGTCTGAGTAGGTAAAAAACAACAACAAAACAGGGAGCAAACTCAATCCTTTTGAAGAGTACACGTGATTTTCTTCGCCATGTCACACGTAGCTTCATTAAGCCTTACACGCTTTCACATTTCATTTGGGATGAAGGTTCTTTCTCAGAATTTGCCTGTAGTTTCTAAGAGGTAACAAGTGGTGCAGTGTCAAGCTAACACAGATGCCGGTCATTCCATTCATTCCTTCAACACATCCTCTCAACACATCTTTTAAAACACATCAGCAGTATTTGCAGATGTTTTGAAAAGCCTGTCACCCTACAGGAGTGTTTAAAATATCACTGAAATAACCAAAAGACAACATTGGGAACAAATGCAGACAGGAGTTCAAATGACACCGATTTTTTCCCCCACTGAAGAACAAACCATGCATATGAGAAATGCTGTGACCATTCCAAGTCCTTATCGAAATGTGCTGTGCTGAACCTGATCCCAGCCTGAAAACTCCTCAAACAGCCTCAGATACGTTGCTAGGGTCTTTGTGCAAAAGATACCTGCAGGTTGTCAGCTGGTCGGCACATGGTATCCCTAAATACAAAATATTTTATTGAAACAAATCCTTTGACAGCTAAGATTTCCTATTTATTGAGATATCTCAGAACTACATAGGGTGCTTGGGGCTATATGAGACAGAAAGGAGAGCATTTGTATCCTCCTCACCAATATTTCTCAAGTTACAACAAATCTGCAGGTAGCAACATCCAGAAGAGAGTCAGACAGACCTCTTGGCATAGTCCTAACCCTAACCAAGGGGAGGCAACTGTTCATTCTATATGCTCACCAGCTTGCTGCAACAGTTCTTTCCAAATATTGTGGAATGGAGAAGCTGATTTTACAGGACTGACTTGCCTCATTCTCTGAATCACCAACCAGCTAATAGTAGCTATTCCAACATCAACAAGAGGCGCTCATGCAGCAAAGACAAAACCAAAGATCTGGTCCAAGAAGTCTTTCCCAGCTCAACAACTTTTAGCTATTCTTAAGGGAAAACCCAAAAATAGTTCTTAGGAATGTGAGGGCATACTAGTAGCAAGCAGAGGATTTCCTGAATTTCTTGCTCTTTTCTTCTTGTGTATATAAGCCTTGTTTTTGAAGGAGAAAAAAATTGTCAGACCCACTGCATCTCAATAATCTAGATGACTTCTTCTTCTTCTTGGAAGAATTAGAAAAATTACTACATTTACTGGAAAGTTAAAGTTCCTTTTCAAGGACTGCAAATTGGTTTATGTATCACACATGGCCACTATTTTCAAACTGTAGTTCCTAGAGCTACTTGTGTTTTAATATAAACATCTGGTCACCTTCAAGGAATGACTTTGTGATAAAGGATCAAAAGATTGTGGCCAAGTATTTCTACATCCCAGAAGGAAAAAACAAAACCAAAACCACCTTAATATCTTCTGAGAGCTCCTCATACTTCAAGATCTTTCTTTGGTATCAAAGTCAATCAGGATAAAGTTTGAGTGTGACACCAAGGCTGGACAAGTAGCAAACACAAGGAAGATGGGATAAGAGTGACGTGAAGAAATTAAAACAATAAGGGGTGCAAAAATGCAGACGTATTACTTATTTGCATAACTGGTACCTTGCAGCCCATGCTTCGGTACCTTCTGCATCAATCCTGAGCATCTAACTGTAGTTCTCAGACTCCGTACAACAAATGAGAATTGACCTGTGACATCTAATTCTTTTTATCCCCTCCATTTTAAAGATTTTCAATTTCTTGCTACATTTAATATTTGTGCCTAACACACAGATGGTTTCTAAAAGTCTCTGCAGTGTGTCCTAGGGAATTGAAGGTTCTTGTCATGGACAGAATCAGGATCTAATTTGGGAATTGGGATCTAAAGACGAAGGCGTTCAACACGGAAAAACTAGGCTGTGACTTTGGCTGTATCAACAGAAACCCAGCTACATCCTTAAAGAAGATGGGCTGGATTTGGTGAAGGGCAGAAAAACGAAACCTTAAAATGGCAGAAATATATCTTCCAGCATACTGAAAAATAAACTACCCTCTGGGGTTCTCTTGACCAATGTGGAGGTTAGCGTGCATTTGACAGCAGAAAAACTTCAGGCTTGGACTGTTACAGAAAGGACTACAGAAAAGATAAACTTGTTTCCCCATCCTTATTTCATATGAGTGTGCATCATCAAGATGCGCATCTGATGTGTGGAAGCCCTCCTGTTCTTACCCAGCCGTACAGCGTGAAGGGTCATTTCAGGGACAGAGGGGAATATATTAGGGCTGTGGCAATCCCTGACTAGAGGGGGGACTTTGGTCAGCTGGCATAAATCACAGTGTGGTGTGATCAATAGTATGGCTGTGGTATTCTCCTAAAACACATTTACACAAAAGTGTAAGATGATGATGCAAGACAGGACTTTGGTAGCACAAACTGGAAACTATGTTTGGCGTAGGAAAGCAGAGTTAGTTCTCAATTTGTACAGGCAATACATCAACGCTTTCCAGTCTAGGTTCTCAAATCCCTTAATCAGAATTAATTAGTTTAACATCCCACCAACAAAAGAAAATAGCATTATCCCCATTCTGCAGCATAGAAAGTGATGCACTTCTAGATTAAGGGATACATTTACATGTT
>VYZW01055548.1:14779-26880 GCA_013401315.1 Balaeniceps rex
GCTTTCTGGCACTGAGAAACTGGATTGCTGAACTGCTGAATAACAGTATTCAGTTACAAGACAATACTGAGCTGGCAGTACTTTACCAAGATTTCCTTTTCTTAATTTCTGAATAGAACCATAAGTGTCCCAGATACTTTATTATGGCAATCCCATTCGGGAGGTAAGTACAGCTAAAGGAAAACCACATGCCACTTGAAACATCAAGGAGGATGCTGAAGATGATTATATGTTAAGAAAATTCACAAAGTCTGAAGCCACAGCAACCTGCATCATCAATTCAACCCATTTTATACACAATTATTTATACCTATTTATAAAATGGCACTTTTTTCATGCACAAAAATAGCTTTTTCACAAAAATAGTAAATGAAAGTTGTTTTTTTACGATGAGTTTTTGTACCTACAGTAGTAGCCAAAAGATCATGTCCAGGTAATCTATTCTAACAGGTGAGTCGCAGTAGAGTAAGAAAGCTGCAAACTAGCTAAAGCAGAGCTGCTTTCTCAGAGGCGTAACATGGCGAGAAGTTGACAATAGCAGGTCTGAAGTGCATAGCTTGGGGACCGAGTAGAGGAATTTCTAATCATACTCTCTGTAATCCATTTTCACTTGCCACAAACGTAAATTCAAGCGGGACTTAATTTCTAATTCCTGTAATCTAACAACAACAACAACACCACCATCATTCAAAAAGCCTGTGCGCCTCCCCCTTCCCTCAGCAGAGATCACTGCAGGGAAAAAACAGCACATTGGTAAAATGCTTTGGGCCTAGAGTTTCCCAAACTGTTCCTAAGGGTTCACTTTCAACCCCACAATTTTCAGCTCTGTAAAAACAGAAGTATAGCCAGGGAGGACTTAAGTCTTTTTCAAGCGGTTTTGGCCATCAATACAGGAAACAATTCAAAGGCAACATGACACTGATAGCTTAATTTGTGAAAATGGATAAATACCGTATCTGCCACATAGCACATTAACCCATGTAACAAATAAATACAGAAATAGCACTGCAATACTTGGTTAAAAGGTTTTGGTTCACAGAGGAGGAAATTTAATTAAAGCATGTAATGTCAATTACTGTCATTTGTAATTTTATTTTGCTTCCCTAGAAACAATACAGATGCGGGATTCTAAAGTTACCTGCATGTTTGATGCAAATGGGATAAAATTATCAAGGTTCTGAGAAAATCCAGATAGTAGTAGGAAAAAAAAATGCATTTTTACCTAACCTCATTCATGGATCTTCTTCAAAGTGTTGATTACATGAGGACTGACATGCCTCCAATTTAAACATATAAGCCAACAACCCAGACCTGAAACAAGACTTTTATGTTTAAAAAATTGTGTTAAGTCATCAAAAAGGTTGGGAGGGGAGCAACAGCCTAATTCTCAGCTACTGCAAATAGGCACAGCCTTACTAAAGCCAACAGAAGAGCACTGATTGATATCAGAAGAGAATTTGTCTTTCTGTTTATACTGATTGTTTTCAACTGGAAAATTTCAGGGCCAGGTCCTTTATGCTTCTGTCTCCTTCATTCTTTTCTGTGCAAAAGTGACAGAGACCTAGGAGCCGTGCAGAAGACTCCAAGTATCTCACCACCACAGTAATAAACATTGCCAAATCTCATCAGTCCTTCTTCCCCTTTGCCATACGCAATGCATTGCAGTACCAGCACCCATTTCTGCTTTTACACAAACTGCTTTTCAGCAGTAGAGCTCAGTGCTGCACAGAAGCATCCTACCCCTATCGTATTCTGTTGGAAGTCAGGAAATAATACCAGAAATGGATGAATTAAACTTACTGTCGGTGAAACATGTCAGATATATTTCTACCTTGCAAACTATGATCTGAGCTACCACTAGAATCAGCAGGAGAAAATCTGCTGTAAAGACCTCCAAGCCGTTTTCCTTTAAGTACCACCACTTCTAAATATGGCAAGCATCCTGCCTTTGAAAAATCATACTTTCCTCAATAGTGTAATGCTACAGTAAAATGGTGATTAGAATTAGAGGAAAGAGCTAACAAAAGAAAGATGAAACCAATCAGATGCTTTCTTATGTCTCTAAATGATACACATAAATCGTGTCTATCAGGTTCCCCCAGGCTATTTCAGGAGTACGCAGAACACAAAATGATGCAGATTCATTACAAAAAGTCTAAATCTAATCTACTTGAATTTAAAATGCCAGGAATCACGTAAATGGAAGATGAGAAGACAGAACTCACATGTTATACATAAGCAGAAACAAGAGTCATACAAACTGGGAGTCACATAAAGTGCTCAGTTACCAAGAAATTATAGGTCAGATCTCTGGCAGTGCCGAAGTCTATTGGTGTATAACTGCAGTGAGGAAAGAGGTGTCTCCAAACTGCCTTTGTGCCTTCCCCAGTCCTCAAAAGGATGACATGAGGGTGGCATCTGGAATTTCAGGGGTGGCTTTAGGGGGTATGAGTGACGCTATTTTGTCATTAAAGGTCTCAGAGGTCTGCTATGCTTTCTGAAATCCGTCTGTGGAACTCTCCAAGAAGTTCTTTACTTTTCACAGTCCACTTACACAAGGACACATATGATATGAAACTTTTTGCACCCTAGGTCAAGATTTCACCATGCTGAGGAAATCCTCAGCTGTTCCAACAGACCTAGTGTAAGGCTTTTCCACAATCAGCACAAAGGCGTATGAAGTCAAAGCCAAGAAGCTGCCCTAGGACAAACAGTGCACTAGCAATTCACAATTCATTTAGCAAAATTGAAATGTGAAGATTTAATTGTGATTTTCAAAAGCACTTGCTATGGCTAAGCTTTGATTTCCTGGAAATCAGTTAAAAAAGAAAAAAAAAGGAGATTTTAATCTTTATGCCTACCATCAATGCTTACCTAAACTTAGCCTCCCCTCCCCATTCACCAGGGCTAAAATCCAGATGTGAAGAATTCCAAAACAGACTGTGTAATGCAAAGGGAAGAGGTAGATACCAGAGTTATATTTTTAGACATGCAAATTATCAAACCGTGTCCTTCTCAAATAACACAGGTGAATGTTGACAAATGTCATTCAAAAGGGGCAATTCCAATTAGACCTAGGTGACAAACGCAAAAAATTAGACTGTTGACAAAAATAAAATACCATTGACATGACACAGTTCACCTATAATATAACTGACAAATGGCTAAAAATATGTTGACAAGATCCTGAGGGACTACAGCTCCCCCAGTATGTTACTATTATTTGTAGCGCACCTTGCAAGGTCCAAGTGTTACTAAACGCAGGCAGGCCCATTACCTTTTTCCCTAAACACACAGGATAAAGAGAATGATGTTACAGCTATAAATATACACACTTTTTTATGCCTTATACCATAAACAAAATCTTTAATACAACCGTACATGCACACAAAATCAGATCATTTGGAACACTCAGTAACACAGCCTCTCTCTCCTAACAAGCAAGTCTCATTCCCTGCCACTAAATCAAGACACACTCAGGTCTAAATTTTCACCTGGAGCCAGGCTTGTTGACTTGTTATGTGCTGACATTTTAAACTGAATGCAGGAATTACTCTCCTCTCATTTTCTAAGTAAGTTATGCTAGATCGAAATCTAAACATCAGCAATGCTACTGATAATACAGAAACAACCTCTAAGTCAGCAGAATCTCAGCAGCATAAAACTAGCATGCAGATCAGACCTAAATCATAACTCCTGCTGATTTCTCTTGTGGCACAAAAATATTACTCAGCAAGAGTAAAGGCAGCACAACTGGCTACCAAATAGCTTGCTCGGTGTTATGATATTGTTTCTCAAGTGAAAAACTACAGTGTACTGATTTACAAGGAGCTCAAAGTTTGTGCCAGAGTAAGGGGAAAAAACCCTTGATTTATAGACCTGCGCATTAACAAGCCCCTCTTTCTTGTTACCTTTCTCTGCCTTCCATTTAGTCTTCTCACTACTTGAGTTGGATTTCCTTTAGGCCTGGGTCCTATTCACTAAACTGCATTAATATACCAATTCCATCTTGAGATCTCCTTTTCTAGAATACTGCCAAGCTGGCAATATGGTTCCTGAGAGACTACTTTTCCTGACATGCAGTAAGCTATTTATTGACACACCACTGTTCCCATGCAGTTTTGCACCTAAGCAGTGAACTGGATAGCAGTTCCATATGTTGGAGCTGTTACACCTCTCTGGAAAATTGTATTACTTTGGGTAAATAAAAAGCTAAGAGCAGCAGGAAAAATATCATAAAAATGCAGCCGAATGTTTCATCCTGCCTCCATCAGCAAATTTGGTCTATGACCTCTGCATATGAGTCATGCAAGTGCTTTAAAACTTGCAGTGATTTATATTCTCAGGATAGGAAGTTCAAGGCTTATATTTCTATTCCCCAATCATACATTATTTTTCTCCATACACAATTTCTTGATAATTATCTATGAACTAAAATATATAGGCATCTTTTTTTCTACTTTGTGGTGCATATTAACCAAAACCATTCATCTTAATAACCAGTCTCTGTGTTCTTGGCAGAGCATAGCCGATGTGTAGGTTATTCCTGGAACTATGCTAGGCTGATGCTCTCATCATAGTTTTAGTCATGGAAACAGGCTTCTACCAAGACAGGCATTGTTTGTGAAAAAGGAAATTCCCAGCATATCTGTCAGAAACAAGAAGTGGTAGGGTACACCACTTTAAAAATAAAAGTATCTAATATTTACATAGTGCTGTGCATCAGAAGACCTTAGTCTGTTCTACAAATAGAGCAATGCTTGTTAGAGCTTAAGGCTCATGTCCCACTGAGAAAGCGCTCTCTCGATTCAGTGTCCCTCTGAAGCACAGCTTCACTCCTCGAGTCCTATGTTTATAAACAGATGAAGAGCAACGAGTCAAAACACCACACAGGCACCAGAAAAACAGAGATCTTCTCGCCCATCACATGCACACAATTTCTGATTCCATTTTCAGTAACCTAACTTTCAATTAGTTTTTCAGATAAAATCATTAGTATACACGCTACTGTTTTGCTGCCATCCTGCTGATCAGAACCAGCGACTAACTTCCACTGAGGCAACTCCAAACCAAGAAGAATTATTTCTGGACTTCTGTAGGCCACTACAGAATGGCATGAAAGCTTCAGTGAACTGGAACACCTATTTCCAAGAGTTTACAGCACTTCTATTGTGTGGGCACACTCTGGAATGGTGAGATAAAAGGTAACTCTACAACCCACTGTGTAAACCTGGTACCTAGCCTACATATTTGAGATCTGAATTTTAACCCCAGCAACGGTAGTGCCAGGGTTCAAAGCACATGGTCTGTTCAAGGAGCAATCTGATGGTTGGTATCTGGGTGACCTAACACTTCCCTGAGTATCTTACAGGGCTCTACTTGAATCCATAGTCTGCTTTGAAGAGAGCCAGCAGATGAGGCTACTTTTCAGTTTGTCTAAACATTATTAGTTGGGGTCTTGGGTCTGCAAACCCGTGTTTTCTATGGTCTATTTGACCTGTATCACAACACTTGAAAAATAAGATTACCTGGAAGGTCTCATGCACTTTAAAGAGATCATTTGTTTCCTTTGTGATGCAGGCCTTTAAAAAACACAGTACAGATATAGGTATGTCGACTTTACCCTCTAGGGACCAACTTAGGAATTAGCTGCAATTGATTAAGCACTCTTTGCCCTCTTCCTGTAAAATTTAACAAATAATCCCTTCATTGAGCAAAGGTGTAAAAATCTATCCCCACAACTAAACTCTGTAGGACTATGTGCCTTCAGCACACACCTTTGCAGGATATTTTATGACAGCAAAATCAAAGTGTCTCGCACATCAGAGTCTTGAATGTATCGTGTGGCACTGTTGTTCTTCCCATGTGCTCTCTTCAACTGGTCCTGCCCAGATAATGAGAACTCTTCTATCATACTTCTCTAGAGTACAAACAGTGATCAATAGTTCTGCTTTATCTAACAGGGTGTTGTGAATCATGCGTTGTCAGCTTAACCTAGATGGAAATCTGTGTTCAACCTTGGAAAGCCTTGCTTTAAAAGTATTTTCTGAAACACTCAGACTTCAATTGATCTTAGTATTTATTTCTAGTCTGAATGAGTTAAAACGCAGGTGAAGCTTCCCTGCTGGATGAATGATCAGCTCAAGCATAAAACCTGATCTCTGACAGATCTGGATCAGTTTTAGAACTCTGATGCAAAACGTTACATCTGCGAACAAGTTAATCCTAGTTTTTCTGTTAGGTCTCCAGATATAACCAGGGACCTGAAAGCTTCTGTTTTTCTTCAAATGTGTCCATTTTCATTAGTACTACTGGGCACGTCAGGCAAATCCTGTCCTTTGTTACTTGTGCAGCCCAATTGCAATTAAGTTAATAAGTCTGTTGTAGTAGCCAGGATGGTGTCCAAACCCTTTTCCATACCTATGGTTGCTCTGCAGTGTTAACAGGAAGAGGAAAGTAAAACCTTACATTTGTCACCGAGGTAAGCATCCATTGACTCTGGGCACAAAGGCCAACAAATCTCTGCTGTTTAAGAACTACAGTGACACTTTAAGCTTCATGATATCTCTTTGATGCAGATAATGGTCATTATCACTGTTTTATGAATACGAAAGCAGACAAAAAAAAGAGAATTTGCATGCAGCCTCAGAACAGAACCAGGATTAGGGCGCAAGGGCTGCTGGCTCCCAGACACAGGCTTAGTCCACTTCAGCAGCAGTCCCCCACCCTGTCTAAGCTTCATCAACTCGCCACAGCATCACTTTCCTCTCACCCGCTTTATCCTGATGCAAGCTGGTCACCTCCTGAACACTCCTGTCACCTTGTTCACGTGTCCATCCCGCCCCCTCCAAGGCTTGTGTTTGTTGTCAGCTTTCCACTCGCCCACTCTGGTGCTACTGCTGCCACTTCCTCCCCACCTGTGCTTTCACAGCTTCCCCCTTCTCCACCCTACAACCACAGGCACAGAGCCAGAGCTGGTATATCTAATAGATCTTCTTTTCCAGATCCTGCAGGGAGCAGAACCAGAAGTTAAACCATGAAAAGCACCACCCCACACTGCCAATCCAATTTATCATATTTCGAATGCACGTATTAAAAATATGAAAAGGACTATCAACTCTCTTGCCCCACTTAGTGGCACCTTAAATTGACTGTTTGAACTTTGCCTTAGAAGTCCGTTTTCAGTGTTAACTGCTGATTTTACATTACATCCTAGATTGCATAGTTCTCAGCATAGTCTCCAACCTCCTGTGATTCCTGTAAAACACTTTTTCCTAACAATTTTTAAAGAAGTCTTTAAAAAAACATTAGAAAGAGAATGTGATAGTCTATGCTTCTAGAAACCAGTGCTGTCAGAATTAAGTTTAAAAGCACTACACGGGCAAAAGAAAATATTTCCTGGATCAATCAAGGCTTAGCGTAATAAAGGGAAGATGTTGCCTTTAATAGTCAAAGGAATCTACCACCTTGTTAAAGGGTATCAGCCAGCTAACCCACGTTGATGAACAAACAGGAGAGTTTCAGTTTCTGGGCCCTCACACGGTAAACCTGTTGGTTTATAATTGCAGCTCTCTTTGCTTTGCTAGGGCAGGGGGAAAAGGGCAGGCAAGAGGCTGTGTTCCACCACAGTAGCACCTGCATGCAAATGCAGCGATATCAGCTTAGGGGCTCCGAAGGGAACCACTTGCCATAAGTAAATGCAGTTTGACAGCAGCTCCTACTAAGAGGAAGGAAATGAGGGAGAGAAAGAAAAGTGATAGGAGACAAAAGGACTTTATAAAACAGGGCTTTATTGCTTTCATTTGTAGCATTTTCTCTTTGTTCTGTTTAAGCACCGAGCCTTCCAATTCCAGATACTGCACAAAAGAGATACCTGTCTAAAAAAGTTTATTTCAATCTGGAACTGTCTTGCAAGATGCTTCACAGACTCAGCAGTCCATTATTAGGAGTAATAATGAGCTACCGCTAATTAATTTGGCACAACCTTTGCTTCTGATACCAATCAAATCAATATTAATGGAGAGTTTGTGCTCTCTCATTACAGCACAAAATGGGTACCAATCTTCTCATGAAGATTTTTGGACCATAAACTGCGTTTGAGGTCAGTGTACTTGGCTTATTCCCACCCCCCTTTTTTTCAACCAGGATGGAAAAAATATATAATGATGTGCTATTTAGTACCTGGATAAAAATCTACATTCAGGCTGCCTACACTGAGAGACTGAAACCAGTTCAATATGAAGAAATCTCAGTCTAAGAAAATAAAGATTTTAGTAGCTCACAGAGCTCAAATTAAACACTTAAATAGGTAACACTAGATATTTCTCATGCTGCCTCACATTTCTCTATTTATTTTTATCTGCAGGATCAGGCGTGTTAGAGAGGGAGGCCTGGTAAGAATTGCCTCAGCCATCATTCTTGGTTACTTACATCTGTGGTCAATTTTCCACACTTTCTTCCATAAAAGGTAAACGAGGCACTCTACTTGCAACAGGATAATCTAAACAATATGAACAATGTTACTGTTAAAGACCATCTGGCTCATCAAGCACAGCTCCAGACTTTTAACTCCTTGAATAAAGTGTGGAACCCTGCAGTGTATTTTTTTATCCAAAATTCATTTTTAAAACGGTAAAAGTCAAGCTCCTGGAGACACAAGGGATTCAGAGTGCGAGTAAATTCATTTTCTGTTTTTATCCCCCTTGTATCTTAACATGCCGCAATCCAGGCTAGAGGCAAACACTTAGACGTCACATTTTTCTACCAAAAAAACCCCGCTAAAATTTTCTGCAAGAAGCCGCTGTGCGTAACTGGTATGTGTGGGGCTGGCGTTTCAGAGGGGAGACAAGAGGGTTAAGTATTTCATAATTCACTTCAACTTAATGGCCTGATCCTGCCACTTCTTAAAAGGTAATAGAAGTCAAAGAAGGGTCACCAGGAATTAGAAGAAAAAAGGGGGGGAGGGGTAAGGGTGAATGCAACCAAAGAAGGCTTTTGTTAATTGTACGCACAATTTCTTATCTGTTTGATAAATTAACAAGTGGCTGGCTGGTGGGAGAAAAATGTTAAAGCAACGCAGGAACAAAATAACCTGGGAGAAGGCAAGCCGGTAGGGAGAAAACAGAGTGATCCAGAAGTCCAAAGAGCAGAGGAAGCATTGGAGCTGGCTGTACTCTGTGCACCAGGAAGTCAGATCATGGCTCTGTGCCTCAGTTTCCCCACCCACCCACTCACAGGGTAATCGCAGGCCATGGAGCGCACTGCCAGGATTCACTTCAGTTCTGTGAAGCGCTCTGAAAGACAAAGCGGCAGCATACCCTGTGCCTTCAAGCAAAATAGCCCCACAGACATACAGGAGTTAAATATTCTTATACATTTGAAAGGCTATGGACTTCAAAACACACTTGTTTTTGAACTGAACAACAGATAGAATTAAGTCTTGTCATCAGTTTTTGCTCAGTTTTCTCTCAGCTCTAACTCTGCAATTACTGTGCACAGAGTGAGTTAAACAGCTCTGCAGCCGTAAGTGCTGGGCTGCAACAGAGGGCAGGGTTTTGGTCCTCAAGAGCTTTTTTTCTCTCCACAGAAGTTTTAATGGCATTATAAAAAAAAAAAACAACCACCGACTGGTTTGTTGAAATACTTCAATGCGTTTTATTTAATTTCTAAAAATATTTTTGGAAGGCAAAGCAAAGAAAATGAATTAAAGCATAGCTGGAGTTTTTCTTTTTGGGTAAACACAAAAATTAATTTTCATATTCACTGGTTCCTTGCCTTAAATTCTGCATCTTGCTTTAACCAGAAACATCACCCTATCTGGTTTCTAGGTAGAGCACACACATGACTGAACCTTCCCCTACAGTAAGTTCTTCCAGCCACTCCCAGAAACATGTGCCCACAGCCCAGACTTTTCAAAGTCTACTCTAATTTGGATCTAACTTTCATTGAAGCTATTATATCATAACCCCACTGCAATATGTACTGACATACATATGCTAAATTCTTAGCTTACAAAATCTTTTTAAGATGCAAGCAGGCCTTTTTTTGATTTTTAAAGAAATTGTATTTAATACATGCTCATGACTCATCAATTAAAAAAAAGCAGTGTTACAGTAAGCAAGATAGGTCAGGCAGTTTTATGATTAATGGGGTCAAAAAGTTAGAATTCATATTTAAAACATCGGTTGCTCACACTGAAACAGTTAACCCTATCTACTGAGCACCAACTACACACCAGCCAAAAAAAAAAAATGTGAAATTTCAGAAAGAAACAATATTATGTCACAAAACACTTATTTTGGTGTGTGTTCCTCCCCTTCAAAAAAAACCAAAGAAATTTCTCCAATTTAGGAAGAGATTTTCTGGGTGTAACTTTTCCAAAACAAATCTAGTTTTTAAGTATAAGATATTAGAGTACAATGTGTAAACTAGACATGCCCTAGTGGCTGTTTTGCTGCAAAAGCGTCCTGTTTTCTGGAGTACCAACTTAAAGTCCCTTTCCTCATACTAAAGCTAAAATTAAGATTTGGAAAACAGAAATCATTTGATCAACAAGGAGTCTCTTGCAGAAACCTCCTGTATGTTAATGATAACATCAGTTACAAAAGTGTCTGCCAATTATACTGTACCTCTGAGAAAAAACATTCTCATTTTAAATTATTTTTCTGCTAACTTGACTGAGCACTCCCGATAGTAAGCATCAAATGCACTGTAAGCAACTACTGGATTTTAATTAAGAGCATTCCACAGGAATAATACTAACACGTGCTGAGTGATAAGCATATATGCACTAACACTGTTCTGTAAAGCCTTAAATTACACGCTTCAGTGCGTTAGATTTAAATCCTAGAAGACATTGGCACCAATTGCTGGGATTAAAACTTTCAATTAAACCTAGAACTAAATTACTGGATTTCAAACCATTTCTTTAAGCCACACCTGTCCGCTAAGCCTTTCACCACATTCACACTTAATAACCCTTAACATTTTTCATGTAGAAAGCTCAAGTGGTCTTTCAAATTGAATCCTCATCACTGCTCCATTTCATATATTGGAAACTGAGGCACACGGTAATTAAATATCCAAACCTAACGCAGGAACCTGTGCCATGGCCACTGATTTTGAAAGGGGTGATTGCGCCTTGTTCCCGAACTTGTTGCTCATTCTCACATGATCATCATCTCTTGCACAAGCGTTCACATGGCCTTACGATAAATTACATCAGGAAGGAGCTTCAGATTAAAACTAACCAACCAGTCAACAAAAAAAGGTTAGTTTTAACCTATGCCAGCTCCTGATCCCATTCATTCCACAGCCATACAAATACTTGAATTGGCTCAAGGGAGGTGACACCCCAGGGGTGATGATCAGAGTGAGACTCCATCTTTCAGTCAGCTTGTAAGACTAATGAAACTGCAGCATTAATGCCAGAACTTTCTAATATCCTGCTGTGCACATGAAAACATGCACACTCAGGACCACGTGATCATTCAGCAGAGAAGGTGAAGAGGGAATGCGCACTCAAAAAACTATATTCCAGAAAATACAACCAACATTAAGGGATGGATCTTTGGAAAGCTCATGGTAAAACTGAGAAACTCCTTATGCAGCACACTGAAGGTACAAAAAACTTCACATGGTCAGAGGCCAAATGGGAAAATCCACTCAAGAAAATACTTGGAGAGAGGTTTAGTAAATGTACATAAAAACAGTTGCCGATGACAAATTGTTGGAGGCTGGCAGAGCATTCTGAAAAGCCATCATATGAGTCTCATATTAGTCTACAACTGTACATCTCTGGTCAGTAAGTGCTGAGCTGGTGTGGTCAGGCCTTCACTTGCTTGTTTTTATGTTAACTAGCAGATATAAGAGAGAGAGTTACTATTTATAAAAAAATGTTTATTAAGCAAAATATTAAATTAACAAAAGAAATAAAAATCTAACATTCCTATTTAGATTATACACATTAGAAAAGTGCTAGATAATTATACCCACTGGTGTAATTCAGCTTTTCTTTCAAGACCTGAAATGGTAAGATTTCTCTGGACCCTTTAGATGGTCTTCTCCAGTGAAACACCCAGAGGAAATACTTACCTTTTGTG
>VYZW01055548.1:33087-49226 GCA_013401315.1 Balaeniceps rex
AGTGCTGGACATGAACACAGACATAAACCTGATTCAAAAAACAGGTGCTTATTTCCCAGCCTCCTTTCCCAAGCTACACTTTGCACAAGTATTTCCACTGTAAATAAGATATGCAAAGATGGAAGACCAACGTTATAATAATTATTACCTACTGCAGAGAGTTACCTTACTTTCTGCACAAGCAATGTGGCATTCGATGTTTCATGGCAATGCTAAGTTTTCCTTGTTTTCTTGGTAAGTTACTATTCTCTACTTCAGAAAGAACTCTCTCCTACCTTGCTGAAACCACTAGGAAGTATCCCCAAAGACTGGTTAAATGCTCAAACAATTAGCATAAACCTAACCCCCTTCTTTCTTTCTTTTTTTTTTTTTTTTTAATGGACTCTAATTTCCTCATTTTTAAAATGTGTAATTTCTTGCAGCTATGCTTATGGTTCAGTCCGACATCCTCTTCACTCTTTCCACTACTTTTTCAAGCCTTAGCATAGTATGCGCCCGATTTAGTCTTTAAGCTCTGTGCACTCTGACTTGATCCATGTATGCACCTCTTTGAGCACATGAATGGTTTCTTGACTTGTCTACTTGACTTGTCTACTTGCATGCTTATTGTTAAGCGAGGAATTAAGTGGTTTGTCAGACTGATCCCAAGCGCTTAGCATCTGAACAGCATGAATTTTTACTCGGTTGAGTAAGAAAACCTTTCCCAGAGCTTCATCTCTCTATCCATGCTAACTGCCTAGATACGACTCTACTTTCCTGAC
Organism: Balaeniceps rex; assembly: GCA_013401315.1. NCBI lineage: Eukaryota > Metazoa > Chordata > Aves > Pelecaniformes > Balaenicipitidae > Balaeniceps > Balaeniceps rex. The sequence goes on from VYZW01055548.1 coordinate 33,849, forward strand.
AAAAGAATAAAATTTACAGATATTCTTATTGCTCTGGGATTTATTACTGAAACTGGAGACCAATGGTTTGAACTGGGGAATCAAATGAAGCAGAGCTGGTATACTAGTCACCTAGGGGTTAAGCTAATTTGTTAGTGCCCTTGCTGTTTCTTGCCGTCAGCCACTATGCATCCACTCTTTAAATTCTGAAAAGAACACCGACCTTTAATCTGTGGTATTAGTTCCTTTGACAAAATGGAAGATTATGTCTTTTTCCCACAAGCCTTCATGCGAAGCTTAGCCAGCTTCCATCTGGTCTGGCTAATTAAATGTAAGTTAACATTAAGTTAAGAGCCAGCTCCAGCCCACAGACCTTCTATTCTGCAACTGCAGATTTATTAATTGGCCAAACTATTTGAGTATTTAATTCCAGTTTTTGATTACTTCTATTTTCTTCCCTCTCTCATGAAAACAGGGAAATGTTTTTGAAGATATATTTGCATAATTTCAGCTCAGAAACACAAAACATTAAGACATGCTAATAAGATTCTGAGCAGCCATAAAATTGTCAGTTTTTTTCTTCCGTATTTGACATGTTAATAAAGTACCGTCATAACAGTGTGAAGGATCTGCCTGTTATGCACAAGATCTGGAATCACTGCAGCTGTACACTTTTAAGCTGGCTGTGACCCACAATCTGGCCCTATATGTACTAAAACTAAAGCCAGTTGTTGTATTCCTTATNGGAAAACTGAAAATACAGAGAATCTACTAAGTCAAAATGGTGCTTTGCACTATTTTTAATATTAACTCTACATAGGCCTTGTACCTGATGTTTTGCTGTATTTAACATTAGATGTTAGAGAGGAAAACTATAAGCTTTGACTTTTAAAATAAATAATGTGGCAAAGTTAGATTTTTGAATTTGTTTTAACACCTGATATTACTTTGAGAAAGACTGTTATTAAGTAAAACAGCCTGAAACTCTTAACACCTGATATTACTTTGAGAAAGACTGTTATTAAGTAAAACAGCCTGAAACTCTTAACCAAATCCTCTTTCTTTGGGACAGAGGCAAAGATCACATTAAGAAATGCTATTTCTTCATATATTTATCTAATATAATGCCTGCTGCAACAGCATGTAAAGCAAATTCATGCAAAATCCAGAAAATTACTGCCTAGTTCACACAAACAAAAAATTAAACACCAAATGAGCTGTTGTTAAAAAAAAAACAAAACAAACAAAAAAAAGAGTTAAAAGTTCAGTTTAATATAAAAATCTAAACCGTATCAAGACATGCAACAAAGAGTTAAAAAAACAACAAAAACTGTGAATGGCACAAAGTGCTATCTAATGGAACAAGATTAAACACTGAAATTAGGAGACCACTGCTTTTTTCCACTTCTTACCCTGCAAAAGATCACATGAGTAAATCAACTCAATTACCTTTTCCTGCCTCAGTTTCCCCAAGCAGATGGTATGGATAGAACAAACTTTTCTCCCTTTCTGTCCTCACTCAAAAATTCTCAGGTGTTTAGAAATGCTCACATTAAGATGTTCTGTGTAAGGGCAGACTACTAGCAGCTATTATTATGTTGGAAATAGAAATAGACAAGTAATTCACTCCTAAGAGACTCTGAAAACAAAAATGCTGTTGTTACAGAGTGCAAGACCAACAACAGACACAAAGCATTTTTATTAAGTTTGGCTATAATATGGGATTTTCTTATCAACTTATTCTGTTCTCTCCCCTACCCATTAAATTTTAATGACCTACTTGATAAAAACCTTTCTCGTAAACCTCTGAATCTCTCTGTTTTATCCTCTGTCTAGCTTACTTTACATTTCTGCTCTTACTGTACACACCAGCACTGTTTTCTCTGTAGGTTACCCTGGGAATGCTGTTCTGCACATATAGTTGTTACCTTTTACTCAGACAAAAGCAACTTAGCTCAGAACATCTGATAAAATCCACTGGGGTAACTCCTTCAAAAATGAAATACAAGAAGCGAAATGCAATCTAAATTTACTAGTCCTACTCTAAGACTAGACACAGTCTTCTTCCAAAGACCCATTAAGATTCGGTTCATATTCAAAATACTAGACCTGCAATACAGCAAAATGCTGAGCTCCATTCTGACACACTTCTAGCTGATTCCTGTGAACTAATTCCTGGCACTTACTCCGCTCACACCAGCTTTCCTCGTGAACTGGAGCCACCTTGTGCCCTATAAAGCACCTGCACCCTGCTGTCCGTTTAGGAAAATGCTTATTTACTAAGCATACTGGCATTCTGTGCATTTGACAACTGCTAAAAAGTATTTATTTGGATTCTATATAAATTGTTTCATTTTTGAGTAACTGTTTCAAGCCAGTTAAACATGAACAAAATAATAAAGATGCAAATCAACTGGGTGCTGATTTTTTTTTCCAATCCAACCCATCACTGCAACGAGTTTTTAGGAAGTATGCAAGACATCAAGTCACTTTGAACACTCATGGTATTATGAGGAACACCACCACTATTTTCCACTTTATTATCTGTTCTTACCTATAATTGAGAATTACAACAAAGCAGTGACAAGAATCCAAGACCATGAGCTGCTCTGCTGCGTGTTTTATTTTGCAGTAAAACAGTAAAGTCTCTTCCTCTACAGTAATGAATTTGAGCGCACAGCATATGGCCTTCAAATGTTTACAAGTGCTACAGTTCAGATTTGGCCTCTAGCCATAAAATTCAAATCCAGCTTTGAAACATCCCCAAAATTCAAAGTTGATTTTTTTTTTTCCTCATTATAAGATAGGGATCACATTCATCAAATAGATCTGGACATATTTCCAGAGGCTACCGGGGCAAATTCTGACTCAGGGCCAAATCTACCATATTCATGTTCTTTTATTCTAACACGATCAATATCAAATGTGTTGAGGGTACGAGAGTACTGAGCCAATACATACTTCCTTTCCTTCTCAAAGCAAGGGTGATTTTCTTTATTCCAAGGGGGGAGGACAGATGCGATCACACCTTCTAGTAAAATTAATATACATCATTTAAACACATGAGACCTCACATTTCTTCTTAAGCCTGGAAGCATAGGCCACAAAAAAAAAACCACCCAAAACCCTGAACTACATAGTTACAATAAAAACTGTTCTGGCCTTTTACCATTCTTCTTCTTCATGCACCCTGACGACAAGTTAGGCATATCATCTTTTGAATCCAGTGCTGCAATACATTATACTGCATTTACTCTGAGCACTCTGACATTATCATTATCTTCTTTTGTGCCCGACAGCAACTGCAGCTCATATAATGCCATTATTGTAATTAAGAACAATCTGAGCCATTGACAGCATTGCCTCATTTGCTCTAGAATCCCCTGTGCATTAGTGTTCTTCTAAACCAATATTTCACTATTAATAGTTTGCTGCTTTAGAACCGCCTACGGTTAAAATAAAAAAAAAATTAGGCCTCAGCCTAACTCGATGGTCAAAGAAGAAACTTGTTAAGAAAAAATAAATGAAATGCTGTACACTGGCAAACAGTTACGCTTTTCTTTCCACACATTGAAAATGGATTCACACCCTGCCAACCTATTCAGACCGTTACCCAGGTGAGGAAGCTTATTTTGGCTTGCTTCAAAAGGACCACCTGTACAGATACAAAAGAAAACATCTCTCTCGTCTCCCACTAAATGTACCCAAAGTACTTCTCTGTCTAAACTCTCCCTTTCATTAATCCAGCTCACAGTTGGCTAAGTAGGGCACAGCAATTTAGACATTCTTGTCTGGGAAATTCTGACCTTAATACCCACCCTTGCTGCACACGTGCTCTCAAGGGTGCCTGTACCCCTGTCCACCTGTTTGCAAAGTATGACGCCTGCTTGTTTGCTGCACCAGGAAGGTGGTCCACCATAGCCCTATGACTGCTTAACACCCAAGTCTTTGACTGTAATGCCAGGGAAACAATCAGTCATGAGCTAAAGAAGTGCAGGTACAACTGGCAGGACAGCACTGATGCAGTAACACGCACCTCTTAGAAGCTAGGGCCAGAAAGACCACAGCCAGGCAATGAGAAGCAACTTACATTTTTTCCCCTGAAGTAAATGAGAAGCTGGAGTATTAAGTCCTAACATAAAAGAAACCAGCCGTCATTACCTGCACACTATCTGAAAAGGGCTATGTTGAAGTTTACCTATTGAACATCACTGATAACGTGGAACTTTATCTCTTTTTAGCAGACATGAACACAGGAAAGCACTATACGAAAATGACCAAAGAAACACGGCTAGTGGAAAAAGCTGGTGTCTCCAAAGGATAATACAGAAAAACACGTATTAAAAAATTATTTCCCTTTCTCCATCCTGTTTCTAGCATAGTTAACGTCACCTGAATTGTTTGCTTGCGCACTGCTGCAGCCACCAAAGCCAAGAGGCCAGCTCCAATTAGAGCACTTAAAAGTTGTCTTACTGCATGCAAAGGCAGGCAAAAGAGATTCAAGTACTACATGAGACTTCAGTACAAATATTAAAGATGTGGTGACAGATTTTTCTTCTTGTGAACACACATTCCATTAAAAAATTATGAACCCTATACTAAAGAAACATTCAGGAAATTATAATGTTTAGACTACATTTAGGATTTTTGATGCTTTCAAAGCTTTTGCAGTATGAGATTGTATTTTCATGTCTGGGACATCTCTACTGCTCTGGAGATGAACAGCTGCTCTTCACTCTATCACACCCTTCAGTCTCTGCTCAGAACTTTTAAAGGGAAGCAATGGTCGCTGACAATTGTTGCACCCCCTCTCCTACCACCCTGACTAAAGTCTCTTTTTCCAAGTGGAATTTCATAGGTTTCACTATAAACAAAGGTTAATCTCACCCACCACTGGGTCAGTGCCATAGACTGCTCTACCACTCTACAGGAAGGGAAAAGAACAGAATCAGCTCTATGCTAAGCAGAAATCAAAGAAGCCAAAAGGACTTAACCACGACTACAACTACCAAGATTGACTCACAGAAATAGAAATTCCAGGTGTTTTCTTTTGCAAATATAATTATCTAAGAAAAACAAGATGAGTAAGATATTGTCAACCATGGTACACTATGTGGTGCTTAACACAAACATCAATAAGAAGTCATGAAGAGAAATGAAAAGACTAAAAGAAAAGCAGTATCGCTAACTCATGACCAGTGTGCTCTCTTTAATTTTTTATTAAATCCACATATATGATAAGAACATTTTATAGCACCACATGCAATTGTTTCACAGGGACTACTACAAAACTAAAAGGAAAGCAGAACATTTGGGAGACTGTAGAGCCTTGTTATTTAACCCTGCAATTCTTTAATATTTTCAGTAAGATCATCACTTGGTTGAACAGTGGCACAGCCTAGAGCCAGGTGCAGGATTAGGGTGAACAGATGGTAGCTAATCTTCCTAATACAGCTCTGCCAAGACAACTCACTCTTGACCAGTCACATCCGTGTTTTTCTTTTTTTTCTGGCCCTTGGTTTTCTCTGGCCTGCGCACAGGTTGTCAAGGGCTAGTTGCATGGTATGCTAAGGATTCACATAAGACTGCTGATCTGATTTTGCTTTTGGTCCGAGACATTTGTATTTCAGTCTGGTCACCCAAGTGAATTAACTCACTGGCACACACACACATACACACCCAATCCCAAGAGGGACAAGGGTATTAAAACCAAGTAATGTTATCTTTTAATAAGTATTAGCATACCAAACAAAGTGTATGATGATACGTATAAAGAGCAAGGCTCTGAGTGCCTTACTACTCAGTGCTCTGAGTACAGCTACACACTCAAAGAAGCACAGGAACTACTATGAGCTGGAGAAGGCACAAGGAATACGGAGAGGGCAAGCTAAGCCTCCAGCCACACCCCAGCCCTGCATTTGGAAGAGCTGCAATTGAAAATGTGAAGCACTGCAAAATATCCTGCCTTCCAGTTCACCCTCTCTCACACAAAATGGCATCACACTGCTCCCCACACAGCACTGACTGCACCTAGAGCAGTGTTAACTGCCCTTTCAAGGGTCATCTCTTTTTGGTTTTGGCTGCAGTTAGCTAAGAAAATAGCCTATCATTTGCAACACAAGTCAACAGCACCATATATTTTAATAGGAACTGATGTGGGGAGGAAAAGGAAGAGGACAGAAGCAGCAGATGGGAAAGCAACAATATTTTAGGTACACCTCCAGCACTGCTTTTCCAAAGCTTCACTTCACAAAGAACTGTGCCCCTGCAACTGCTGATTTCACCTTCAGTGACATCAGCATTTTGCTGAAAGACTGCAGAACTCTGGATTAAGTTAATAGGAAGCACTTGATCTCAGATACAGTGAAGTAACAAAACAACTGGACTGTCCTTATCTTAATCTCAATGAGAAAGGCAGAGAGCCCAGTATTAAGCTATTCAGTCTGCAGCGAGGGCATGGTTTACTGGTTGCGGAAGGCATTAGAGAGAAAAGAAAAAGTAGGATACATCCCAGAGATTCTGTCCAAGGCAGATTCACGGAAGCACAGACCTGCACTTACAGGATGCTGCCTTTAAGCTGAGGGGTTTCAAAAGATGTAGAACCCCACAAGCAGTAATCAAACCCAGCAAGAACTTTTCTCTTTGTCAGTCTTGGTCTCTTGGTCTTCTCTTACCTCCAAGGCAGATTCCTTAAATGCTAAGGGAAACACTGGAGTTCTAAATTACAGATTCTCCTGACAGCACGGTCACTTTACTGAGGATGAAAATGAGAACTTCCTACTACTCTCTTCTACAGCTTCACTTGGTTATATCCACCTTCACATTGAAGACTGGATGCACGTTTTTATGAGTCTGATATCAGGGATAGCATATTTTAAATCTGGACATGTAAAAAAAATTAACATTGAAATAAAGGTACATCAGTCTAAGCTGGTCTCTAGCTGTTTTTTTTCTTCTTTCCATGGCTCTGTCCTGTAATTTGGAAGCACTGGAGACTCTTCAACCACTCGTTTAATGCTGATTTTACTTCACTTTAATCTTTTTTACCTTTCATCTAGGTAATTGCTATGCATCTAGCCAACTACAGCAGGTGCTGAAAAGAACTGACAGAGCATGCTGTCACCATGGCTTCATCACACCTGGCCAGTCAGAGGTACAAGCTTGGTGGACCAGACCAGTCCACTTTCCCTCAGCTCAGATCCTGAACCTTTAGATGATCTCCAGAGGTCCCTTCCAGTCGTAACGATTCAGTAATTCTGCAGCCCAAGCTTGTCAGTCTCTATGACAGCACAGTCCAGCTGGCAGCTTGTGGCCACTACCCCTTCCCCACAGATGGGTAACAGCTGCTGTAGCAACAAGCACTGCCAAACCACCAAGCACTCTCATCCATGTCCGCTCACAGCACCCTAAAGAGCTCAGCAGTGACCATGGCGACCAAGGCAGCACAAGGAGAGGAGGGGAGCAGCTGCTGCTGAAGAAAGAAGAGGAGAGGAAGGGATGGACACAGCCTTATGGAAGCCATCCTCCCTTCCCCTGCCCTCCAGCCCTGTCTCTCCTCCCAGCCCAGCAGCACCTCAGAGAGCAGCTGCTTTCTGCAGCCAGACCCCTTGCTCTGCTCCTCTTCACCACCGCCCTTCCTTTAACTCATTCTGTGCATGTTTATTTCTATCCTGTATGAAACCTATAGGATCAGACGATGAAGAAACTGCTCAAATGGGAAAAACACAGGAAATAAAAGCCATACTTCTGTAACAGCTAACTTGCCCACATTATCTAAGGCTGCTTTTGGAAATCAAATGCAAAGACAGAGTCCAGTGGCTCTATGCCCACATGCAGGTAGTCAGAGAACAACAGAATTAATGGCCGTATTGGGTCAGAACAGCAGATCAAAATCCAGGGTCCTGGCCCCTGGCAGAAATGCATTTTTAACAATACAAACTGGGAAAAACAAACCAACAGAATTTTTTGCTTTGATATAAGCTTCCCAATAGCTGTGGATTTCACGATAGGTATTTAATGATTTCTGAATCTGAAATGTCTACGATGGCCTACATGATTTGCATGCAGGCCACTGCAGACATTTTTTTTTTTTTATCTAGAATCCACCCAGACCCAATTTTAGCCCCCCCTTCCTTTTAAAAAATATTTCTGGCATCCGAAACATCCTACAGCAATAAGTTTCAGAACTTAATCATGCATAGAAAAATAAAAAAAAAATCTGTGTCACTTTAGGTCGTTCAAAAGCAACTAGATGAACTTAATGATTGGGGGTGTTCTTGTGGGAACAGGCAGGAGAGCCTGGCTCTGTGTCCTCTCCATACACATTCCCTACTGCACACATGGGTCCTCCCAGGAGACACCGCCACGGACTCCTTTGCCTCCTCTCTAGCAGAGAGGAGGTTGGCAGTGCTGTGTTTTGTGCTAATCTCAACACTGTCAGCGCATTTTATGTAGCCTATGTTTTACAATCCTATAGGATCCAACCCCCTCACATATGTTTACATATGCTAGGAGACATTCACACAGAGCAGGTACTGATACGCTCAGCTCTACTGTGATAGCGTACCTCTGGATATAGACTCAATAACCTTCCTGGCAAAAATGCGGGCATCTGGGACTTGCACGTTGTACACATTTGATTGCTGTAGAAGAAACACATGGATCAAGCATAACTGGACTGGGCCCTACATGAATATTTGGTTAAAACAATGACTTTTTTAGAATAAGTTTGGGGTTATCTGTGGCTTCCGAGATTCAGAAATGCATTCACAGGTAATATTTTCATATTTTTCTCTGAACCAGCCAGAGCCAAAGCCTGTTTAAAAAAAAAAAAAAAAAAAAAAAAAGAAAAAAAAAAGTCTCTTGAAACCAAAACCAAAGCAAAAATGCACTAGATAAAATTCCCAAGGAGATCCCGAGTCCTAGAAAAACTGAAATGCCAGAAATAATGTTAAAATGCAGATTACAGGAGGAAAAAAGCCAGAAAAATACCAGATATACTGGTAAAGAGCTCTAGGTTGCAAATTATTGCATGCAGGGGCTCTTTGCACTGTCTGTGAAAGTATAGTGCCTAACGTAACAGGACATGGGCCTCGATTTAGCCACATATAAACAATAATAGATGCCTAACAGTGTCTTACAGATAACAGATAACAGTGCTGATTAGTTTCTGTTTATTGCAGAGAGCAGCACTTGTGGAAAGAGGAGGTGGAGGCAGGAAGGCAAGAGAGAGGCAGACTCAAAAGCTATCAAAAGCTACAGCAGTTACTCTTTCACCCGCACAGACACTGCGCAGCACGGCTTGACAGATGACAAACAGCTTCAAGCATGTTGGAGCTGTCATTTACATACATGACTGAGAGTTGCATCTGGAAGGCTATTACCATCCCAGCATAAGCAACAGTTGGGTATTCTGTTTGCGCTGACAGAAGCATTTCAGAGGCAATTATCTTTCTTTCTACTGAGCAATCCCTTCAACAGTACAGAGCAGAGAGGCCTCCCCAGATATCCCCTGACAATTTGGATTCAAAGGATGGAAACAAAAACCCAATGCTCTCCTCTTGAGTAGTTTATCTTCTTTTCGTACACTGTAGATGTGCTCAGCAGGCTTGTAGCAATGAAATGACAACAAATGAAGCAGGTGAGTCTTCCCTCTATTTTTCTTTTCGCTTTCCACATTCCTTCCACTTAACAGAAGTATTTTATCTACTTAACAGAACTTGCTCCAAGGCAATAATTATTTCAGTCATGGTACTAATAGGTTTTGTCCAGCACCAGCTACGCAGCTGTCTATGATGCGCCTGTGGCATTACACCAGGGACATGGGAATATGTAACACAGTACATAGGGGAAAGATTATAAGCACATTTCAGTTGCTATGCGCTAAGGTTGGAGGTAAAGCGCGTTATGTCAGACATCAAAAATAGCTGTTCAGCTATTCTGACGGCACAAGAAGGCCTAGGGTCGATGTACTGATATGCTGCAGTACAAGACAGAAATTCAAAAGTACTGATATAAGAGTGACGATAAAGTCTCGCTCATGCCATTTCCTTTTCACAGAAAACACTATACGCCATCTTCAAAGCACCAGTATGCAATTAGCATTCAGTGGCCCGTTTTCATCATTTGCACTACATATTAGCAAATATGATGGTAGGACGTATTATCAGTTCTTCTTTCAGCTTCATCTGCATTTTAAATATAGCATCAGGTGAGAGCAGTAGAAAAGAAAAAGCCTGCAAAGCACTTAAGCTAGTCTAGAATCTCTCACGAGAAACAGACAAGCAAAACAAAAGTCTACTGATATAAGAAAATAGTCCTTTGCACCAGTAGTGAATTACACAAAAAGAAGTTGCAGAAGCAGGTCCAAAGAAAATAATTCAAATATGTCAATTAAAATTCAGCAGAAGACTTCTTGTATACTAAGAAATAAATTTATTTCATAGTAAAATGCCCATAGCCAGACCAAGGCACAATCTCTCACACAACAAGGCATTTTAGTCGTGGATTCCAGAAAGACAAAAATTTTACTTTAAACACCTGAAAAGCTCTCATCACCCTACACTTACTCTGAATTGGTATTTTTAATTTGTTCTAATTTCATATTATTCTGTGAAATGCATGATGGCAACAAAGTAAAGATTAAGAAATTGAATGTTATTATCAAGAAATAGCAGAATCTACAATATTTTACACTGTTAACATACTCTTCCCAATACAGAGAATACTGCTTATTGTGACCTCAAATACCAAAACAAAATCAAAACAAGACATACAAAAGAAAAAGAAGAAATATCTTAAGTGGAAGCTAGAAGAAAATTCATTCCTTTTCCTGCCCATCAACACCAAATAAACTAGGCAGAAGAGCAGTCAAATTACGGAAACCGATGTCATATCAATTGGAAAATCAACTGAGCCCATACAATGAGCAGTAATTGCTCTCTACCAAATTCATGGGTCCAAGCTGTCTGTTTCCCATCTGCTCCTACGCAATTTAAGCAATTCTGAACTTTGGTCTCCATTCCCAAATGTGTCATGGATTTGTTAACATGTCAGGGGCCAATTCTTAAGACTTTCCACTAAGGTAAGCTATTAAGAGGAGTGAAATTTCTGTGTCTATAATTGCCAGGCCAGGAAAATTCAAGGAGGACAATCACACATGACCTTACTGAACCCACCATGAAAAATTCATAAGACAATCCCTAAGTCTAAAAAAAGAGGTCATTCTGTTCTCTCCTTGCACTTGTATAAAGATATGTTTAGTACACAGTGCAGACTACTATACAGAGCTTCCAAAAAATTTTAATTTGTAGTTGGTTTTTGCTAATGCAATGAGCTCCACCATGCATCTTAACTCCTGCTAGATAAGGACTGGAATTCTCCAGTAGTATATATGGGGTGGCTAAGTCTTTGAATGCTTTTCAGGAATGAAAGGGACAGAATCTTACTACAAATAATTTTCGCATACGACAGTTCAGTCGTAAACAGGTCATCAAATATTCTAATATTATCTCACAATTTTCTCATTAAATAAAAAGCTAATTATAATTAATTCCAAACGTATTTAGTAATTTGTAATTTTTGTTACCTTAACAGAATTCATACGCTATTTAAAGATGCAGCTGCTCATACTCTCACAGGAAAGACTAAAGTACAATGTTCTCATCCTTGAATTGCACCAATGGCAATGAGATACTGTAAACGAAAACCAGGCAAAGATCCTATGTGACGGATGATGACATAAGCAAATTTGAGCTCCAAATTTCAGATCTTCTGAAATATTCTCTAATATTTAATGAGATTTTCCAGATTAACACACGTCTTAAGGTATGACTAATAGCTGCTTACATCACGTGCAATATCTCAAGTAACAGTATCTCAGGTTACTCTCTCTGTTTTGGTCAACAACTTGTACTGTGATATTAGAGAATTCATTTCACTTGTTTAGAATATTCTCATCTCTAACATGGGTGGAATATTTATCATTGCCAAGAACTTCAAAGTTCTTAAGAAAAGGCTTGCTATATATTTTTATATATAGTCATACATTTAAATTAATGTTATTACAGAAAATCCATTTTATATTGTATTATAAACTACTTTTTCTACATCTAAAACTACATAAGACTTTACTCTCTCTATAAATAATCTGCATTATTCTTCACCATAATGTCACTTCAGATTCTAATGGATTTTCATTTGGTGGGGCATTTTGGCACTGGTTCTATTGTTGCAATATATGAAAATATCATTTTGACAATGATCAAAATGCCTGTTGATAGCATAAATACAAAACCCATGTATGTATAATCATGTATCATCTACAACAGTTAACTACATATACAATACAGTACTAAAATGTAATTAGTATACTCCCTACAACAGATAAAACATTTTTGCATTATTTAAAAACACTAATTCTTAGCCCTTGTGGCAAAATACCCAAGTAAATCAGTAAGTTTCTGTCCTCTATGTAACAGCAGAACTTACACCAACTGAAAGATAGAGAAATTTTCAGTTGCCCCTTATTTATCATAAGCGCACCAAGTCCCACTGTCTCTCTTGGCCTATTGCTAAGCTGTAAGGCCTGGGTATGCTCTTGAGGTTTTGATTCCAGGTGTGCACCCTGAGCATGGGCTGGCTTAACATGAACAGAGGGGCGTGCAGCAGAGGAACAAAACAGAGGTGTGTATGCAGCAGCCCCTTGGTAGCCCCAAGGGTGCGCAGGTTGGGAAAAAAGCCACAGTAGCTCTAGGCAGGTCTATAACCCAGCTGATCGAGAGACTGGGATGACGGAAGCATCTTCTGTATAGTCTACATTCATCTAAAAGAATAATACTTGTTCTACTGCCCATACATTAAAGATAACAATAAATTGGAATAACTGGAATTGTTGCCTCATGAAGAAATACTGACATAGGTGAAATCCAGAACGTGGATTTACTCTACTGAAATATTAAATCACAAAGCACAAGGCTAAGTAGGTAAAAGGGGAAATGAATACTCTATGCAGAAAAAAAACACAGCATTATTTCTAAAGAGTTAGAACAGCTCATCGTATTTAGAGACCTTACGTGATTAGAGATCAACATTCACAACAAAATGGGGTAGAAATTCTGTATCAGACCAACAAATGAATTAGAGAATAGATCCTGATGTTCTACAAAAAATATGATGAAAGGGTAAAGGTGCCATCTAAGAGTACTTCATTCTCATTTACAAAAGCTGAAGGTCTAAACATGGCCAGTAGAAAAACCATTTTTTTTCAAATGCCTATAACGTACACTTGAACAGCTTCTAATACATTATGTGTGTTAACAGTTGAATAACCATGTGCACTCCTATGACTGAGACCTGTCTTATAGGAAAACTGCCACTAGATAGGTCGATTAAAGGGCGGGGGTGGGGGGGATCAAAGAACAGAGCCTAGATGAAGAAGCAATCTAACCTCCTATATGGAGTTCCTAGCTAGACTTCAAATACACCTGGAGCCCTACAAACTGTGGCAACACAACCTAAGATGGAACCCATGTGTGTCACAGCCTGCAAGAAACAAGGTGACTCGTTAATAGTTTGCAAATCCATGTTTATTTCTAGTGGAGGAAAGATTAGGAAGCATGAAGAGGACAGGCTTCAGAGTAAAGATTTACCAGCTTTGAAGCCATCTGAATCTGCTAAAAACAAACAAAAAAGGAAGACAGCATAGCATCAATCTCACCACTATATGTGCTTCCACTAAAGAAATGTGATAAATACATGCAGAAGTAAGAAGGATGTTAAGGTCAATTTAATAAAATACTTTTCTTCCATCAGCAAATAACAAACTCCTCACAAAGTTAAAAAAAATTTCTCCAAACCACTGTTATTTTTAAATAGACTTTAGAAAATTGGGAAACATGACAGACAAGGACAACACTAATGTTGTTGCAAAATTTCAAAAGGATAAATATTAATATGATGAGATAATGAAATGGCAGGTGCAGGTTTTAGTCAATAAATTTAATATATCATAGAAGTAACAATAAGAAATATGAGTTCATAGAATACATCTTTTTATAAGATTACAAGATTGTGGATAAAACTAACTGCTGCCTCTAACAGTTTGCTGGAGATTTGTGACTTAATATCTGTCACTCAGGAAAACAGCATTGTTTAATAATAATAATACTGGACATACTAAATCTACTACAGATAGGCTAAAGATCTCTAAACATACCTACAATATAGATGCATCACAGAAAATTGTTGCTAGTTCAATGTCACTAATATTCATGAATACCCTAACAGAATAATATAACAAGCTGCATAACTAATAAAGTTTACCATTATTTACTATTTCATCAACTACCTGGGCCATCTGCAATGACCAGAAAAAGCCAACTAATGTAAGCCCAATCATTTTAATTGAAAAGCAAGACCATGCATCTCAGAAAGATGACGTGACAGTTACAGAGTGAAGGGCTGTACTCGCCAAAGTTATACTGTCCTTGTCCGCAGCACTGGTGCTTCTCTGAAATACTGTGCCTCGTTTCATTACCCATGTATACATCAGAAGCAAGGGTCTGCTGAGCATAATGCCCTTCTTTGCACTTGCAAGCAATGAACATTGCTTGAAAAACTGTTTTGTGACTGTTACTTTGGCTCTATTTGCATCATATTTAAATTAACATCAACTGTGAAAATGATGGGTGAGTGAGGTTAAATTCCAATTCTCTGTCTCATGAGATTTTAGAAAGGCTGATTCAGTAGGGGGTGGATATTAATTCACATGTATGGACAAAGAACCAGACTGTTGTACATGCTCAGTGTTCTTCCAAGGTCAACTGTCATGAGGCAGAGGTTTTTTGCTCAGTACAAGAATAATCAGGTTAAGTTTTAAGCCTTTGAGGAATGATTACTATTACAAACATTAAATCAGTTGTCTGCATTACACTGGTTTCTCAGACCAATGTGTATCAACCATGCTGTACACCAATATAAAGCAACACATTACAAGTCAAAGAGGATTTGAGCATCGAATTTTGGGGTTTTCGCACCACAACTTAGAAGGGAAGTACTACTGACGGGCTGCGAGGCACAGCCGAGGGGTGCAGCGGCCGCACCCTGGACAAGCCCCAGGCCTTCCCCAGCTGCGCAGAGCTGCGAGGTGCTTGGGCCCGCAGGCCTGCCGGGCCCGCAGGCCGCCGCGGCCCTCCCCAGCCCGAGCGCTTCACCTACTGCAAGGAAACACTCCCATTCTCCAGCCCGGGCACCCCAGTCCGTCCTGCCCTGCCCCTCTGTGACCCTGTCCTGCGGAACGAGCTCAGCACTGCCCCCAACACGGGGGGCACCGCTCACACGGCCCCAGCTCCGCGGCTCCCCCCCGCCGCCGCCGCCGCCGCCCGGCCCGCGGTGCGGCGG
>VYZW01055548.1:49967-76924 GCA_013401315.1 Balaeniceps rex
CCCTCTCCTCAGCCCAACGGCCACCCAACAGCCCTGTCTCCTCAGCCCAATGGCCGCCCAACGGCCCCCTCTCCTCAGCCCAACGGCCGCCCAACGGCCCCCTCTCCACCCAATGGCTGCCCAACAGCCCCCTCTCCTCAGCCCAATGGCCACCCAACGGCCCGCTCACCGCCCAATGGCTCCCTCTCCTCAGCCCAAAGGCCGCCCAACAGCCACCCTCTCCTCAGCCCAACGGCCGCCCGACAGCCGTTCTCTCCTCAGCCCAACGGCTGCCCGACAGCCCCGTCTCCTCAGCCCAACGGCCCCGTCTCCTCAGCCCAACGGCCACCCAACAGCCGCCCTCTCCTCAGCCCAACGGCCCCGTCTCCTCAGCCCAACGGCCACCCAACAGCCGCCCTCTCCTCAGCCCAACGGCCCCGTCTCCTCAGCCCAACGGCTGCCCAATGGTCCCCCCCTCAGTACAACGGGCGCCCGTACCTGCCCCTCTCAGGGGGTTCAGCCATGGGCCGAGGGTCCTTGTTTTACCTGCCTGCGGGGTCTGGTCCCTCAGGCTCAGGAGAAGGGTGTTTCATACAGCCCCGGGAAGGAGAAAGCCTGGCAGCGGGAGCCAGGCTGGGCCTCGGGGAGGGCTGCAGCCCCAGCGTGGTATGAAGGCCATGCTCCCCTCCCAGCTGGGGAACCCACAGCTCTTTGGGTGGCCGGCTGTACACTGAGGCACAGGAGAGTGCCTCGCCCCATGGTCCAGCCACCTTTGCACTGCCTTGCAGTGGAGCCAGTCACTACCTCAGGCTGGTTGGGCAAACACACTGGTGTAAGTGACCACGTGCATGAGAGTACTAGTTAACACGGGTGCCAAAAGTTAAATGCAGGTATAGACAGACAGGACCAGGGCTCAGACAGCTCAGTTCATCCATAACTACTCATAAGTGAAGGCTCTGGAAGGATGGGGGGGTCACAGCTGCAGGCAGATGTTTCTACACCCTGTGGTCAGCACCAGTAGAAAAGAACTAATGAAGTAATAAAGTGTCACTAGTTTTGTGCAAGATAAAGTTCAAGCTTACTACATACATTTCAGTCTTGAGCACATTTTGCAAAGCAGCTCTTCTGCCTGTACGTTTCGGCTACATCTGTGGTCAGAGGCGGCGGGCATCATCACATCCACTTCTACAAAAGAAACTAACAGTTGTAGTCAGACCAGTACAAAAGCCAGCGGGAAAGAAAGGTGACTTAGCATGATAGATTGCCTATACCAATCCTGCTTTGATTTGCAGATGAGTAGCTTAAGAGAGAAGTATCTTTAAAACAGATAATTTGCTTTGACTGGTTCAGGAGGCACCCAGGACTGGAACAGCATTAATGTCATCTGGATGCACTACTTTCACTTACCACTTAATCACTCGATTAACAATTCAGGCAAAAAGCCACACACACTTCATGCAAATATCTAGCTATCCATTAAGCATAATAAGTGAAATGAAATTGCCATGAGGATATTTCTAAATCGGCTAATAATTGTTGTGTTTTTACAAGCCGGTAACATTGGTTAGCTGATGAGGAGTAGACATCAATGCGTATTTGTTGCATGCAGTTAGTATATGCCCTGGAGAAAAACTTTATTCATCCATACTGCCATCAGTTAAAAGCAGGAATGAGCCCAAGCCGTTAGCACAATTTCTTCTTTCCTTACATTTGCTATCAGCTCTCTGGCTCGTAGCACCGATTGTGTCTCAGGGCTGTTGTCTACAGAACAGTCCGAATTTCACACATTATTCTCTTTTTACAGAAGTGCTACTCACACAGTGTATGGATCAGGAGATGAACAGTTTCTGAGTAATTTTTAAGAACATAGTAAAATACTATTTCAAAAGGAGAAATAAACACATCAAGCCCTTTTTTGTATGCATGTGAATGTGTGGCATTTACAAACAGAGCAATGACCCAACTAAATCTCCATCTGGACCCAAATGACTATGCATAGATGTCAACATAGGATTTCATGGGCACAGCAGAAGAGACAGCGTTTTGTACCACTGTGTTTGTGTCCAAGACAGAAAGAACAAGCCGGGTACCTCACAAACAGGTGCTGAGTTGTGCAGTACAGGAAAGTCAGAATTCAACATGCATTTGCCAAGTCTCACACAAAATAGCTGAAAAGACGCAGCACCTTTCTTTCCTATTTCACTACACTCAGCATATATAAATTAACGACAAATGCAATATTACTTATTTAATAGCCTCATGAGCTATGAGTATTTCACATCACAAGGAGAAAATAAATTTTAAATGAAACTTAATGTGTTTAAAATCAACTTTATCAGATCTGGAAACACAAATATGTGTGCTTTAAGTAATAATGATGAAGCAACAGACAGACTTAAGTTTACTGGGGTTTTTTTATGGGTTTCTTTCAGAATTTATTTGCAGTTCTTTGGATATAACATTATTGCTTTTCCACTTATGATGTTTCTCTTTGAGGATAGTTACATCATTTTTTTTCCTGTATCTTAAATTTAGATCTACATATGCTGCTTTTTTTCTTTTGATCTGGGAATATATATGGACATATGACCTTAAATTAATATTGCATTCAGCACAAAAAGCCTTATAGACACTGTCTAAGTTATGGCAGATACAGGAATGTTGATTTTAAATGCCTAGCTCTTATTTATACACTATTTTAACCACAACTAAAAGCTGCATATAAATTCAGTGGGGATTTTTGTTTGGCTAGGTTTTTGCTCTGCTTTATATTTGATAATTGAATACTTTCACGATCATGCTCCATGATCCTACGCACAGGACACAGTAGTCAGCAGGCTGCCGTTCAGGCTGGCCCCACTGCATCTGGCATATAGAAATCTGGAGCTGACCACGAGAGCTCTCACTGTGCTCCCTGTCAGCACTTTGTTCTTACAGATGGGCCAACCAGTAGCTCAAATTAATTGTATCCCCATCACATATATACTTTTGCCAGGCAAAAAAAAGAAGGCTAAATCCACATACTCAAATAATTCTTACTCACCTGCATATCTGTCCATGCACACCTCGTTTTTATTTCTTTTACTACAGGACTCAGAATGATCACGAACAGAGTCTTACTTCCCGGATGAGGCAGAAGAGGCAGGGTACATAATATACCGACCATGGGCTGGGCTAGTAAGAAAGAGCACTGCAACAGCCAAGCTGGTTAAGGCTGTGCAATAAATACTCATTTGTTTTGGAGTTTTCTCCTAACATTTTTCTCCTAGGCGTACCTCTGCTCTAGCCTTTTGACCATTTGGTCATTTAAAGAGTGGAAGTGGAATTTTCAAAAATGTTTCATCAATCTACTGCTATTGCTGTGATTCCCTACAGTAACACCCTTCACTGACTTCAGGAAGAACAGAACTATACCAAAGTCTACCCTCTTTATTTTATTAAGTATCTGCAGTCAGCCTTCTACTGACCTGCCAATTCTGTGTGGTTAACTGCTGAACATGCCCGCCCCGCCCTGAGTAATAGTTAACAGCGCATTAAAAGAGCCTGCTTAGAAAAGAAGGCATTTCCATACATGTTACTTTGCAGATGTTTAACAACTATTTCTTGATTGGGATTTTTCTGAGAGTGCCCCACAATACCTGGAGATAGCGGCTCTGGCAGGACCTGGTGCTCCTGCACGCATCCATGAGCAAGACACACCAGGCACCTGCTCCCTCAGGTGAGGTAAGGCTGTGGCTGACGCTGGCACCCCCAGGAGCCTGGGAAGCATGAGCTGCCTCCAGCCCTGTCCTGCAGGAAAGTGTTTTTGAATTTCACCAGGAAGCCCCACTCCTCTTCATGTGACTGTAGGCAGTGGCCACCTCTGGACGGTGCTGGGAGAGGCAGTGCAGGGAGCAGGCTAAAGCACAGCCATACCTGGCTGGCTTTTGTACATCTACATCTCTTACTCCATACCCATACAAGAAAGTTTATACATCCCAAAGGACTTTGCTGCATGTGATTGCAGACCCCATAAGACAGGCCCAGGGTTGACTGATCATCCCAAAGTGGATACATTATAACAGCAGAAAGCATCAGTATCAGGGGTTGAAGGGCTCCAAATTTTCATTGCCACCATCATCTAAAACTCACACATGACAATAAATTTGTTTCCAGCTCACAAGGTGAATTTGAGTATATGCTTATGCTTAAATTTAAAACAGAGCTATGCTTTCTACTCAACTTGTAATTTCTTTGGGATAAGAATCTTCTCTTTAAATAAATAATATAACAAATAATAAATTAACATAGTTTCATGAAAGTATCAGTGTATTTCCAACCAGATTCTTAAAAAGTACAATGTATTTTTTGTTGTACATCAAGGAGCAAAAAAGATAGACTAAGATGCAATGAGAAAAAATGTACATGAAAGACAAAAGATAACATGTTGTATACAGTCACACAGATTAATTATTTGGAAAGTTTCAAAGGAAAGAAAGTGGGTTTTAAACTGTGCAGTAAGATGAGAACATCATCCTGATATTTAATGCTTCTGATAACATGTCATTCCATCAATCAATTATTTATAAATACTTGGCCAAGTTTACTTGCATTTACATCTGGCCTTCTTGAGATAGTTTTAGAAAAAAATCAATACAATTTTTTCTTAGTAAGCTTCACTTGTGCCTGTAATTTTGCAGGTCTGTGTTACATGAATATTCCTGCAAGCGCATTGCTGGCACGCAGGGCCACCAGCTCTCTTTTCATAGTTCTTTAGAACCAACAGAAGACACCACAATTTGTTCATAAATATCAGGCAAAGAGATTTAGGTGAAATCCAGCAATACCTTACTCATGACGAAGTATTTGCCATAATTTAGGTTCATGAGATGTGGCTGCCATGAAGACTTCAGGGATAGTATTTGTATGCTAACATGGCAAACCCATCATGCTAAATTATGCAAAAACTGTATGGTCCGTGCAAAACCCAGCAGGGACAGCTTTAGATCTTAACAGTAGCAAAGTCTTAAAAGATGTACAGAATCTCCAATCTGTGAAGCCACATCCTGTTACTTACTCAAGCAAGAAAGAAAACAGAGTATATCTTTCTGGAAAGAGACTACTACACTAAAGTGAAATTCTTAGTTGAAATCAGATATGCATTGGGCTAAAAAGCAGAGGTTTCAAAGCACAAGACCCAAGTTTGTTGCCTGTGCCCAGAGCAACCTGGCCAAATTCCCTAAAAATCAGTGAGGCATTCCTTTACCTTGGGGGCAAATGGGTTGATCTTGAGTCAAATAATGGCTTGGAAAATCCTTTTCCTGAACTTCTTGTCCAATTGAGTTTCTTTAGACCTATGATCTTTTGAAGAGGGGACAAGTTGGGGTGTGTGTGCGCGTGCTGTGAATAGGAGGGGAGCCTCAGTAAACTTCTGTGGTAGCATTTCTACCCACATCCTGCTCCTGGGCCAGCCAAGTCTTCCAGCTGTTGACCAGCTGGCTGAGAAGTCAACGTGGCTGCAAGGTTTTGAACACAGAAAAAAGTTTGACGTATTACTTCCAATAAACCCAGCAGACAGGTAATTCCTGTGCAGTCCTGAGAACTTGTATGTGGTATTATCAGAGGAGTCACCGCCATGACCAGCTGCCTCTGAGGCACGCAAGATGGAAGGGAAAGGACATGACAGTAAAAGAAAAACCTCAGTTGAAATATGCCAAAAATTACCTTGACCTCTGAAGAGAAGCAGCTGTCCATCTGTCCTCTGAAGAGGAGAGAACTATCAATCAGTTCAGAGTCACTGAGCACAGGACAACGGTGCAAATGGTGCAGGCACTAACATAAGCCCAAATCTTGCTTATCCACTTCTCTCATCTCGGGCAGCACGTTGTCTTGCTCTGTAAGGCTCTCCCGCTGGTAGAAAGCAACAAATCGAGATTACCTGATAGAGGTAAAGTTAGTAGAATTTGAAAATTGGCAATTAAGGTTTTGATCACCAATTCTTACTGATCCATGCAGTGACACTTTTCCTTCAAGTCTTCAAGGAGCTGTTATGATTTGTATGTCACACCTAAGGAAATTAGGTAATTATGTAAGAATGTGAGGAAGTTGTTAATCTCCTGGAGTTTGCAAACTCTTGTGTTAAAGGTAGAGTCAAGTGGGCTCTAACCTCAGGGTGTCATTATTCCTAAACTATAAAATGAATCTGTGAACTGCAAGATGGTGTGATTTACTTACCAGTATATGAATTAAGAAACTGATATAATTTCTTACCTATAGATCTTTCCTAGACACACATTATTACGTTGTAGATATTGGTGGAGAGAAATGGCTATGGAAATGATTCAGGGACTTCAGAGAGTGAGATACAATTTTATTTTTTTAAATAGAAAATTGCTCACATGTAGTCCATTTAGACATAGTCAATACATTCCAGCACATCACATCATACCCAAAAATGACAGCGCCAAGGACTTAAAAATGAACAAATCTATTATAAGTTAGTGAGTCAATTTACAGAAAACATTGAGCAGCAAGAAGACTTATAATGAAACCAATGTTTAAATACATTTCTAATACAAGCCACCCATATTAAACTGACCTGTAAACAGTGCACATAGCTTCTCTTTTTTTCCCCTTCTTCTCTAACTCTCATGCTATATGAAGACCTGCTTTAAATGACTTAAGAGTTTATTATTTTTCTAAATCACTTGCACAGTCCACTTTTTGATCTAATCTTGTGAGGTACTTAATATCAGGCAGGGTAACAGTAGCCTGACAGGTTTTTCCACCCAAGAGTGGGCACACAGTTTTGGGTGCAGCATGCGTTATGACCACATGGCATCCAGAAAAGTATCTTTCTAGCAAAGAATATTTTCGAGATCCATAAAATGCTGATGGCCCTCAGCTTCTGTTGTCTCTAATACTCTCAAGAACTCAAATCTTTGGAGCTAAAAGGAAAGAACCCTTTCACATTTGGTTTTATAGCCAAACAGGTATCTGCTGTAAGCCCTGAAACCTCAGGGCTTATGTACAATTCAGAGCAACCTGAACCTGACCGATTGCAGTGTTGTGCATCTCCCCTGGGCAAGCAGGCTGGACTTCGGTAGAGGAGAGCAATCTCCTCCTCAGGACTAGGGGCATCATATTTCTCTGAGGCTGCCCTTCCTCCTCCTCTTTGTACATCAGCAACACGAAGGTGACTGGACTTTTTAGATTGTAAGAGGTGAAAAAAAACAATCTTTGTCTGATATAACTGGAGGCTTCTGCTGAATTCCGCTCCTGTGCAAAGCACTAAGAGGTTTGCTTTAAGACTTTTTAAAAATACCTTGGAAGCATTATGAGACTCTGTTTTCTACAGAAAACTGTGACAGATGTTCTAGACAGTCTTGTTCTACAGGATTACATGAGGCTTCTGGGAACAGTGATAAAATCTAGAAATTTTCTCCACAAAACTGGAAATACCAGCAGGTCTCAACAGAGAAAATTAAAATATTTATTGCTGCCCTGCCTGCTCTTACTTTGTGTCAATCTTAAGTAATAGAGTTAGTTTAAAAATCAATCACTGCAATCCATCTCAATAAAAATGTAATCTGAAGATCAGGTATGCTTAGCCTATGAATGACAGAAAAAAAAAGTCTGATGGTAATTTTGGAACATATTCAAGGATTCTGCTATGTCTTTCCACTGCCATGAAAGACAAATTATATTGTTAAAGCCCTACATGCTGTGTTTTAAGGGCATCCCTTCAAGTTATGGTAACTGAGAACATTGTTTAAAAATCTTAATTCATATTTTGTTACTAATTATTTACCAAATCAATAAAGCTATCTACTCTACAATGCACAGCTTTACCTATACATAGCTGTTAGAAATATACATTTATCAATGAAAAGCAGAGACAACATCCAAACTGTAAAATGTATCCAGACACTCTTACCCTCTTTAAACAGTCTAATAAATAAATATAAATACATAAATATTGCAGAACAATAGTATATTCCTTGCACCAACAGAGATATATTATTTATCTGTGGTCAATAGTAAAAATCTTGCTTTTATCTTTAGAAAGGGTATTTTAAATTTCTTGCAATACAGCAAAAACTTAAAATAATTCATAAATTATTGTGACAGGATCCAGCGTGTCCGTTACCCTAACAGTACTTACCAAGAGTTTTTTAGTTTAAGGGTTTTGTAACAGGAATGCTTCTAGCTTTGGCTGTACCATAGGCAACTGCTGCAAATTAGCACCATTCATGAAATAACGAGAACATCAAATCTTCTCAGAGCATGAGGTAAAATGATATTCAGAAAGAAACAGTCTTTCAGTTTCTCCTTTTTTTTTCAGTTTGAAAATCTAGTGCATCATACATACAGTTGGGAATACTACCAATCTTAAATTGCAGAATTATCTCAGATTTAAAAAAGTACTTAAATTACAACAAATATGAAGGAGAATTTCTGCACATCTGCTTTACCAATATCTACAAATGCATGTACAAAAAAGATAGGAGATAGTTCCTTTAAGCAAAAATATGCATATATTCTTAAGCAGCAAGATAAATGTAGCTTAAATATACCCCAAATATTTTCTATCAAATGTTGGCATTACAAACTCAACATTTTTTGCAATCCTTTTGAGGAATTATTCTCAGGGAGATCTTTAACTGCTACACCACTCATCACACCCTATGACACTATTTGTGATGTATTTTATCAAGCAATTGTAAATCCTACCTTATAAATACTAATTCAGTCTGGATTACTATTTTTAAATTATCATTTATCATATTTTAAAGACCTTAACCTGTGATATACAAAAGCTTTTTTGAGCACGTAACAGTTTTAAGGGTAGTCACCCCTTTGATAATCCCTTACCATTTTACAAAATGTAGGGATTTAATATTGCTTTAACTTCTTGTTCAAAAATACACTGTGCACTAAAACTTAAAAATACCTGGAAAATTAATTACTGACATTGCATTTACAGTAGTTTTAATGGTGCTTATATGCAGTTATTAGTCAAACTAATAACTTCCTCCACCAGAAATAAAAACTAACCTTATTTTTATATGAGAAGCTTGCTTTCTGACCTTTAAACAGTTCACCATGGCTTGGCTGTGCCAAAATATTAACAAAACCACATACAGATTCAGACAAACAGATGGAAAGTAATGCCATCTCAAAAACACTAAATGATGTCATCATGTTTCCCAGAAACTCTATTTTCAGCATTAAAATAAAATTCCAAGAAAACAACAGAGCTCTGACTTCCCTTTCACAGACCCTGATCCCCATCAGACAGGTAAATTCAGTCCTATTCTGTATTCAGGTGATCCTTTAAGCCGATAGTAGAATGCCTCACTCTGGTATGAGCAAAAGAACTGCTTAAGAGATTTTGATAACAAAACGACACGCTTCCCAAATAAAGTGATTTTAAACTTGAATTCCTTCATTTTTCAGAAGACTGTATCTCCACGATTATGAATATTGCTGAAATCGTGTTTATTTGCATGTGGCTGTTTAAAACCTGCTCAGCTGATAGCCTCTAGATAATATAATGCTTTCAAAGTGCTGGTCTTCTTTTTCTTTCCGTCTCTGCTCCTCTAAGGTAGACACGAGTTTGTCTCTTTCTTCAACCACTTTCATCATCTCAGTAAAAATTTCATCCTCTTCATTCAGATCCATCTCATCTTTAAGGCTGTCTAAAAGATCACAAAACAAGAGATCAAAGTCCAGATCACACCGTTGTTACACTTTGCATTTTAACTGTTGGTGTACACCTTGAATTAATATTACAGTCAATGACAAATGAAGTCAATAGCAGTTAATATTTTTCGTGTTACAGTTCGGGGAAAATTTCTCCTGCATTTGGGTCATTTAAGGTTGACCATTAAGGCTTCTAATGTCTAGAGTAGACCTTTTAGCAAAACTTAGACTGGAAGGGGTAGGAAGAGCACTACTTGTTTATAAAAACATCTAAGCTGGAATTCAAATTTAGCTTATAAGGTAACAAGCCCAACCATGAAAAGTAGTACCTGTAAGAAAATGGAAAGTGTTTTTCAGAAAATGTATTGAAAACTGCCGTCACTTACCATCCACATGCTTAGAACACAACAGGATATTTTGGGGTATTCAGTGCTATGTAACCCCCATTCTCCCTGCATTCCTTCTCCCCATGCTCTCTTTTCTAATACTAAGTGAAAGGACAAGCCCAAACTATAATCCCAAGTACCTAAAAGCAGTTTCAAAATACTGCAGTAACCAATAATGCTACAGTTAACATAAAAGCAGATGAACTTTTTTGGTGGTTGAAGAAATTACTTTCCGTTGCTGCCCATCATTGCATGTTAGCTGGATGTTGCTGCCTGCACAGCACAATTAGTGGAATGACATGTGCGCGTGCTTCTGATCCAGTTCAATGTAAAACTGGGCAGGTTAGCTTAGCTGTCTTCACTAGAAGTCAGATGAGAAGATCTCACAAGTTGCATTTTGCTGGCTGAGCTGCACTCGCAGAAGGAGTGAAGAGAGGAAGAGCCTCAGCCACTCTGGTCCATTTTTGGAGCAAACCATGCATATAGGCATGGTCTATCACTGTGGGCTGGAACGTACTCTCCCCTTTGACTTACCATCAATGGCCATTTTCTCTCGCAGCTTTTGTTCCAACCTGCTTTGGTGGTCCTCCAATTCTAGCTCTTGGGCTCTAGGTACAATAAAAAGTACATTAAAGAATGAGCTTTTTTCAATAAAGACATATATGTTAATATTATTTCAACGAAGAGACTCTGCATTCTGTTTATCCAGTATTTTCTCCTCATGGGCAGTCAAGGTTAAAAGGTTTGCCTGTGCCTACATTGCCACAGCAACGCCAGAAGTACCACTACCACCTTTTGCATTATGTATCAGATTAAGCTCCCTCATACACTGCAACACTTAAGGCTATAATCAGCTGTGCTTTGTTGGTGGCACCCACAATGTAATTCTGGATAGGACTGAATGCTCCCGCACACGAAGGGCCCTGCCAGGCCCTCTGCACAGGAACGGGTCCCGAGGCAAGGGAACGAACACATGTGAACACATCCAGACAACAATGTTTTGTGTCCTGCAGTGATAAAAGCAGCCTGCTTTTGCTTTTTTAACTCTGCTTTGCAGACAGTGTGAGCAGGAAGCATTGCTACCACAACACCCAATGACAATCAAAGGGGAAAGAAAAGGTTTGGCCCTGGCAGTATCAGCACAGCTGGGGAGAAATTGGGGTGCAGCTGGAGACAGTGGCTGGGCTGCAGCTCTGCACACAGCGCCGGGGGCTGTCTGAGTGATATCGAAATGATAAATGGCAACAAGCAGCCTGCACTGGTGTGAAATCCAGGGGTGAGTAATGACTGCTGCAGCTCTCATCGCCTTCCCATGTTGCCCAGAAATAGTGGAGAAAATAGCTGGGAGTCACCTCTGCCTATCTGTTGAGTGCATTTCCAAGGAGGCGAGGGAACTAGAGCCAATGTTGTTTCCATCAACCACAGACAGTGGCATCTGAGATGGGTTTTATTTGATTGGTGTATCTGCTTGTTTCATCACTGCAGTGAATTCCTAGATCTCTTCTCCTATGTCCAGTAAAAACTGAGATGAACTTGTCAGACTATTTTTCTTCCACAGGAGAAAGTGTCCCAGTGTTCATTAAACCCACATTATGTAAAGGCAGAGCATCTGTATGCAATACTGGATTTTGACTATCGTGTAAGATTGAAATAATTGAACCACTGTGAGAGGGAAGGTCGAGGAGGGCTCAACTGAAAATCTGTGTTCAAAACAGATTGTAGCTACTCTGGGCACGTTTATTCCACGACAGTCTCAATCTGCGGCACGCAGCAGGGTGTTCAGGTGTTTTGTGAGTATGCATTTCCCCTCTCCCCTCCCCGTCTTTAGTACTAATGCTTGTCCTTACTTACATAATCAGGAGCTCAGACTCATAACGCATTAATTTATTCTTCTCCAGGACCAGCTCAAACCATTCATGTAGCATCTGAGCTTCATCCTTTGTGCCTGAATCTGTTTAAAATAGGAGACTTATGTGTGCATTACCAGCTTTCCTTCCAATGCTCTTACCACTTAAGTTCACTTTAAATAGTCCTCATTTGTAAGCCTAGGTGAGTTTAAATATAGATTTTTTTTGCTGTATGTAACTTACATCAGTAATGTCTGGGTATAACAGGTATAACATTCTTGTCTACATTTGGTGGAATGTTGTAGTTTAGTGCAGTTAAAGATGCGTTAGACTTAAAAACACTTCTGTTTTGGAAGTTAAGTTTTTTCTTTCAAATAATCATATAGACTTTCATTTTTTTAATGGGCACTTTTTCTTTCTCTTAGTTCTGCCTTTGATAACATAGTTTCTCTGTTGATACTGGACTCCAGCAGCTGAACTATAGGTATAAATGGATATCCCATTAACACAGTTGGACTTCAGGATGTACACGCTGGCAAGTATCAACTTAGTCCCTCCTTCCAGTGGGCATCAGATGCACAATGAAATCCTCTACACATTTCTATTCATTTGCCAACTGGCCTCTAAATCTGCATCTGCTTTGAATGACGGGAAAAGCTGTGGGACAGGACAAATCGCTTATTACTGGGTGGTTTTGTAACACTTTGGGCCAGGCCATCACTGTTAGGCACCATACAGACACGAAACACGAGGTGGTCTCTCTCCCAAAGAGCTCACAGCTTTGACTCTGCCTTGCTGAAGAGGAGGACAGATTTCTCTTTCACCAGGTGAGGGCCTTTACTGCTCCTAAAATGCCATCTCTACAAAAATCTTTGGCAATGAAGAACCCCTGGGTGTTTTCAAGTGGCAAGTCAGAGCACATATGTATTTCTTTTCCTCGCTGTCCTTTTTAACACACTCATCACTTCACATTTTCTGTTCATTTTCTTCACAAAACAAAACACCGCTCCACCACTGTTTGATGCAGAATTGCAGCAGCAGCGGTGGCACTGCAGACACACCTCCCACAATGTCTGCTCTGCCCACCCGCCGTCTGTTGCCACAAAATAGTTATCACTTGTAGGAAGCAAGTATCTTATACTACTCCAGGTTGAGGCAACAATTTAGGTTACACGCTAACCCCTTCAGAAGCATAAAGCCAACAGCCAGCCCATGGTCCTGCCTTAGCGCGTGGTAGTTGCACACCCCACCATGATGCTGCTGCGTTTTGGAGGCAGGGACAGCGGGACCTGGGACAAAGCAAAAGGAGGTGCCACCAGCAGGCAGGGGAACACAGCTCTCTACTCCTCGGTCCTTACATCGCACTGCTAGATAATCAAGCATAAAATCCCCATAAGCCAGCCTGGCTATTTTCTGTGGATGGAGACATATGTGATTTCTCCTACTTTAAGAGGACTGCACCTTTATTTCAGATGACTGAGAGCACTGAAATTTAAGCCCAAAGGTCTCAGGTTCAAGCTCCAGAGATGACAATTACAAGAGTATCATTAAACTAGTATACCAAGTGGAGTCCAGAGTCCTGGACAGCTCAGCAGCGTTTCGGATGCCTTTCTGTTGTTGTTTTGAAATGCGCTTTGTTCTTGGCCCCAGGAATTACCCTCTTGCCTCTACTGCTTCAGCTGTCCCTCAGTTTGACATCCAAGTCAGAATTTGACTTTACTCAAGAACAGCAGTTTAAAGCCCATCTCCTTCAGGCAGTAATGATCTTGCCCAATGCAGCCGTTTAGCAATCTTCCTGAGCAGGAGGGAAATTGTTGGGTGTTTGGGACCACCAGCCCGTTTGCATGCCTTCACCAGGCACTGTCATCCCAGAGAGCCCCGGGTCACCTCCTGCCAGTGTTGGAAGAATTACATGGGCCCTCATGCTGAGGACAGGCGTCATGCTGGCTTGGGTGCAGTTCTCCAATTTCTCGTCAGGATTTGACCCCAATCTGAAGTTACCATGAAACGGGAGGATAAAGCAGCAGGAGAGGGCAGAGCAATCTTGGTCCAATTTCTGCCCAATTCCATTAAAACTTGGCATTAATATATGTGTTCCTGTGGGATCTTCCAGGTCAGCAAGTGGTGATAAAAAATATCTTCTCAGAGTGACCACTGGAGCAGTTCTCGCTGGGACATGCCAACAGTGGTTTCTCACAGATCCAGTGCAGGGATGCAGCATTAGTATTCAGAGCCTTAGGTCTTCATATGCCACCACTGGAAGTTATCATCAAAATTTGATCTATCTTACCGTCAGTAAAAACACTGCAATTGCAGGTATGCGAATGTCCTGCACACACACAGAGGGTTACTATTCCCTTTTTGCTGTTTTCTTGATTAGGCAAATTTTTATTTTTTTTTTAATGTTTCCTCTTTACACTTTAAAATTTCTATATCTCTAATAAAAGACCGTGTATCATAGGTTGACTGAGGTAAGCAGAGAGTAACACACTTTGCAAAAATGCCACTCATTTTAGCAAAATCCTCGGTGCAAGCTGAAATAAAAATAGCCCTTGTTTTTCCTCCTTCTCCATCCCACAGAACGTCCCCAAAGTGTTCCCAGGGGCATTTTTTCCCTGAGCTTTTCAAATGTTTGTTAATAATAATGTTAATAGTTATTTAAATCTGATGGAGTGCTTTATGCCTTCCAAGGGCAGAACAAGCCAATGAAGTCTTTTGCGTAACGCAGTGCGACAGATCTTTTTAAAGGTTAGAGGGAAAACAATTTGTGAATTTGTTTTGTGAGCCACACTGCCTTTTTCTTACAGCATCACTAAAGCAAAACTTTCCTCCTGGTTTACCCAAGTCTCCTTTAACCTAGATCCCATTTGAAAGTCAGATATTCTGGTAACTACATCGTAGCTATTTCCATTTTCATCACTTCTGAGGGCATGACAGGCTGCAGAGGAGTATTTACTGAACACTGTTCTCAAAACGTCAACCTTCTGTTCTCCAGAGTGATGCTACGCTGTCCCTCCATACAGCAGTCACACAGTAAAGGGGGCTCGGCCAGCTTGCGCCTTTTTAGGAACAGCTAAACCTCATATTCCTTATTCCTGCAGGTTTTCAACTGATTTCTTTTGACTCTGTTGAAAGTTCTGAGAAACCTTGGATATGCTCCTTACGAAATCAAAAACTAGCTGGAACATGTGCAGATATTTGTTCACCTTCCAAAACATGGAGAGATTTCTTAATGTTCTCTCAACACAGATTTTATTCTTTACCATCATTCTTCATGATTTGTGTAGTCAACTGATAGGTTATGCTAATTTCAGTGGAAAACATGTTTCGAGATTTTATTTCTGTATTTTCTTGTAGGCAGAAGATCTCCTTAAGCCTCCACAAATGTCAGTGGAAAACAAAGCGACGGTACATCAGTGATTTATTATTTGGTATTTCAAAACAGAATAAAGGGAATAACGGGCATGAAAAATTATTCATAGGAGTGATGTTATTTCCTTTTTTTTTTAAATGCATGAATTGTTGTCACTACAATTAGAAGATCATCAAAGCCTCATTTTGCTCATCAGTCTTCATGGCAGTTGTTTCGCACCCACGCATGTTCTCTTCTAATTCAGTTGAGGAGCTAATGAATAACTCCCCCTAACAAAGGGGCCATTCATCCCAGGCTTACAGAATTATTAGAGGAGAGTTGCGTAAATGTCACTGAAGACTAGTGTTTGCAGGCCTGTCTCTAAATTTGGTTATTCACAACCTTTGCAGCTCAATATTATTGCTGAACTGTGATCGTTTTCTAATTACCTTAATAATACCTATTAAATCACTTGAATTGCATAAGCGCAGACCTGCTTAAATACAACTTAACCTAATAAACACTGGTCACTCATTAAACAATAATGCTCATTATTTTTGAGAAGGTTGAACAGAATATTAAACTCACTGATGCCTGCATCATTACACGTATGTTATTACAAGCAACAAAGCACTCAAATTTTGTTTGGGAAACTTACGGCTTCATGCTTTTGCACCAGAAGAATTATTGAGACACAGTAACATCCTACGTTTCAGTAGCTGCCCTATTTGTAACTGGCCACCTACACACAAACAATCAACAGGGAGGAAAAAAAAATAGTACTTTCACCTTAATGAGGGCAATCCAATTACTAAGGATGGGAAGAGAATGAGAAGCATCAATCTGTTGGCAGACAGCCTTCTTTAGGAAATGCGATTGTCAAAACAGCAAAAACAAGAGGTGGCTCTAGGCTATTTATCCTGGTATTCAGTGTCTATCCCAACAGCTAAAGGCCTCTTGTCCCTCTATATTTTTGACATTTCCAAAAAACATCCACCCTTATAAAAATCAGCAGTAAAGAAAAAAGCTAACACTCCAAATCCTCAAAGTCTTTTTAGCAGACTTTGTCATAGGCGGTAAGGTGGGTGCCATTTGATAAACGGTTATGTTTTCATTTAAGGAAAAAAAAAAGATGCTAGCCTTTTAAATAACATTTGAAATAGGTTGGCATTATCAATTATAGGAAAGTAGTCAATAAATATAAAAGGTTGGACAAATGCTCTCTTGCTGAACTAATTAGTTCAGTGTTAGAATAGGGGCGATAACTGCTAAGAAATACGGCATTAAAAAAGCCAGCTTGTAGAGATTTTGCTAGGTTGCCTAGCTAAGGCAACAAGATCAGGTGCCAAAACATATCTAGGTTTTCAGTGTTGTGCAACTGCCTCTCATGCAAGCACGAGGTTCAGCTTTCTGAAACAGAGGTAAATAAAGACACGTTTGCAATCAGGCTGTCGGCTCCCCAGAGTCCTTTCAGCACAGAACTGCAGCCCCCTCTGAAGTCCCTTACACACATGGTTCACATTCCCATCCCCATTTTGAGCCTGGCAGGAGCCCCTGGATGTCCCGTCCCTCTGCGGGAGGTCTCCCCAGCTTCACCCCATGCACGCTCAGGAGAATTGGTAAGGCTGGGCTGGCGGGAGGACGCCGCAGTCCTGGGTGCTTGGGACTGTTGGTTCAGGCGAGTGAAAACCTGGCCTCTGACCAGGGCCAGGATGACATCCCTGTTATCTTCCACCCATCACAGGGAAAGCTGTGTGGTTCGGGTCCGTGCCTGCATGCTGCTGTTGCTATAGCATGGCCACCAGCTCTAATCGTATTAATGGCATTTCACACTCTGGGAGAAGTCATTAAGGACTCTGTTACTAGGCACAGGCTGCTGCTGGCTTGGTAACTGAGATACATCTCCTGGAAACCTCACTGGTTCCCTCCAGAAGAAGGAATTAAGCTCAGGATGGGATTTTAAAAAATGGGGGGGAAAAAATATAGATTCAGGTTCAATAGCAAGGCAAATAACTCCAAATCTGTGATAACCAACAGAAAATTTATAGCATTCAGCAAAAAGGTTCTTGAGCTAACAGACTTTGAGGAAAAGGGTAAACAATGATTTTGTCCTTCCAGTTATTGTTTCATTTCAGATTTTGCACTGAAGTCTAGTTCTATGACAATCATTAAAACCCCTCTGCTTTGAAAAAGGTTAAAAAAAACCACCACCAAACAACACACACACACTGCTTCATTTACCTGATTCTCCTCTTAGTTCTCTCTCCAGTTTGACACCAAAAATCTCCAGAGCTCTTTGTCTTTCCTCCAATTCTTCTAGTTGGCGCTGGACTGCCTGCAAAATCGTAATGATATAAAAGCTGCAGACATAGCTTAAAAATTCAGAGACAAAAGATGGTCTCAGTGGTTAGAGAAACAGCTTGAAAAGGACTCTGAGGAGTCATGCGATTTGCAAACTCATGGAGCATATTAGGTGCTTAAGCAATTTAATAATTCCACTAGGTATCTATCCACATTTTTATGTGGGTGAGTATTGTAGGTACTAAAAGAACCTCAGTTTTTCTGAACTTTAGCTCTCCTGTTGTAAAACAGAGATGATAATATTTCTGTGTCTCGCAAGGTGTGAAAAGTCAATACCTTACACGTTCAGAGGCACATATTCTGAGATGCTACATGAACAAAGCTCATATAAATACTTTGCTAGCTATTTTGCTGTCCATGGGGTTTTGTTGTTTGTTTTGCTTTTATATTTCACAAGTTTCTGACACAGGGAGGAAACAGTCTAATAGCTAAGAAGTGATAATTCTGTGGTTCTTCAGGAAGGACTTCTACATTCACTGGTCCATCCCCTTTTAAATAAGATTTTCAGAGGTGACATGCAGATAATAGGCATGAAACACCTTAAAAGGTTGAACTGTCAAAGAGAGATGCTCAGCAGTTCCCAGTTCAGACTGTGTCAGGGCATACCAGGCCAAGCCCTCAGGAACAGCCTAACAAACACAAAAGATGGTTCAAAAAGTTCGGACTTGATTATTTCCACAAAGCAGTAAAACAAGAGAAGGCATGTATGCATCTTATTTTACCTTGAGATAATTTACAATTCTCAGATAAAAACTACAACATAGTTGCTCTTACTTTGGATTAAATAAGATACTGTTCTTCTTTCCCACGGATTTTATTCTGTCATGGATTTTTTTATGGTAATGGCTAGGTATTAGCAATTTCTAAAATCCACTGTCTGCTTCAAACACCAAATTTCTCTCCTTTTCAGTTACACATTTTGCAAAAGCAGTGATGTCTACAAAAAGAGATTTCAGATTCACATCTGAAACACAACTCATTAGTTTTCTTTTTTAATTTAATATTGGTACAGAAATAGCAAGTGGAAGCTCCATCCAAAACTATCCACCTGCTACAGTAATACAACGGAAGACGATGGACAACTCTGCCTTCAAAAAGCCTGCTCTCCCCACTACTGTATCTTGATTACCATTACAACCTGAATCAATGAGATTAAATCTAGCTCAGGTTTCTCTGCCCTATGCTACAGTACAGACACACATAAAAAACACTAATGGCCACATAAGCCATTAAGTTTTGTGTGTGTATATATATATATGCATATAGATATGTGTGTGTGGCAAGTGAAATAGATAAACCTGAAAATTTTGACACCTGAGAGAACACTCTGAGATCAAGTTGTGCAGAAGTGCATTCCCAAATCTTTGAACTGTAATTGGAAATAATAAAACATTAGCAGAGTCCAGAGCTTTTCCAGCATTTTCCGAAGAGCAGGGCCTGTATAAAGTGAAGTGACTTTCCATTGTTAGGAAAGAAAACGGTTGACTTTCACTGTTATGGCAGAGAGAGAACAAAACCCATCACTGTGTTTTCGTACCCTCCTGTAGTACACGGGGATAATAGCTGAGTTTCTTACATTCTCAGAGACTGATATTATTTCTCCTTTCTATCTTTTTCCCTCTTCAGTGTATTATTCTCTTATGACCTGTCACTATTCCCTCTTGTTCTTCATACAGAGTTACAAAATTCTGATGATCTCCTGGGCACACGTGGATTTGTCACATATAGAGTCGCAACACATACATCTTCCTGCTCCTGATGTTTTGGGGGGATTTCAACACAGAAGGCAGTGAGCCACAGTGAAGCTCAAGGGGAGGTGCAGAGCCCACACTGGGTACCCCTCATCCTCGCTAGTCACTCTTGGGAGACAAATGGGACATCTGCGAGCTACATTTTTACCTGTGCTTTGTGAAGCCTCTTCAGCTCCTCTTGTTTAATCAATTGCTTTGTCTCCTTCTCCAGCTTCCTTCTCCTTCTGAGAGTCCTTTTTGCCTACAAAGAGAGAGAGGGAAAAAAGGCAATCAAAGCATAAGTATGCCATTACAGGTTTTCTCAAACCTTCCCCAGAATCACAGAACCGTTGAGGTTGGGAGAGACCTCTGGAGACCTTCTAACCCAACTCCCCTGCTCAAAGTGAGGTGAGCTACTGCAGGGTGCTTGGGGCAACCTAACTGAAATGAAAATATTCACGTAGAAATATTTTCATGCATTTGCCTACATTGACTTTAAATCATTACAAGCTTTTATTGCAACCCTAAGTGAGTGTGAACTGTCTATTAATAAAAAATGTCCGAATCACAAAGTTGACTATATACAACCTACCACTATACATGGCTTCTGCAGACATCACCGTGATCAGGGAAGAAGCCAGGCACAGGCAGTGGGAAGCACCAGTTTAAGGAAATTCAACCCATTTCTATTGCTGTAACTGCTAAGTAGTAAAATTCACTTTGCATTGCTTGTAACAAGGTAAGAGGGACATGTCTGAAAGAAGCAGCCATCATAGGACACTACCTGAAGCCCTCCAAAACTTTCCGCAATGCTGTTTCTCTACTGCATTATGGAGGTTTTTTGCCCTTCCCCGGGGCACCTGTGGCTGCTGCCGGGAGAGCGGGGCAGCACATGCTGCGTGGCTGGCCGAGGGAATCGCCTGCGCTCGCTCCGTCTTGCCCTTGACCCAAGCTATCTGGAAGTGCTTCAAGGCTGTGGTTTTCCCATTTTGGAGGAGACAGAATATATGAGCACCGTAGACAAGACGATTAAAAAACTAACAAGCCAGGAAGCCACTAAAATTTTTCCCACCAAGTTTTGCCAGAGGAAAACGGTGGTACTGGCAAAATAGCAGCCAGAGCTGGCATGAAAAGAGGTGCTAGGAGGCAGCCTAGAGAAACAAGCTGAGCGGGGAACGTGCATCACAACTGAGTCACTGCTAACGCCCGTGTGCGACAGCTGCTCATTCACCCCGTTTCTGGCAGCTGCCCTGGCAGCGCTGCTTTCCCCGCTGCCTGCTCCTGCCTGTCCCTGTGGCTGCCTGAACCATTGGGAGTTGCTCCTATTCAGTTTTCTCCCATGTCTCCCTTCTTTTCTCCATTTTGTTTAAACTTTATTTAATTCACCATAATATTATCTTACTAAAGATTGTCTTTCCTGTAACAGGAAAGATGAGTGATGAATTCTGACATCTCAGCGCATCCTGACACAGACACCGGTGGTACGTGCTGCCACACGCTGCTGCGCTTCTGCCTCGTGACACTTTGCTTCCTCTGGAGCTGCGCAACTGGGTTTCCATTGCAAGCCCCACTCAGCTTTCAGCTCGGCTGTTTTTTTCAGTGTACTGGGCAGCCTCTTGCTTTGCTTTCCTTTTTTTCCCCTCAAAGGCAACAAATCAAAAGGTCACCTCATACTATTAATTCCACTTACCAATATTCACTCCACAGGAAAGAGGTAAATGCACTTCTGATGAGCTATGCAGGCAACAAAAGCTCTGTTTCTTCAGATCAGAGCTGGGTATCAACAGTTCACTGGTGCTTTAACCCCACCGCCCCTGTTAGCTGCCAGAACTGAGGTAGGGCTTGGAGACCCCAGCGTGCAGCCGGCCCTTTTGGCGTATGGGGTCTGGGTGCGACTTCGTCGCTCACGCAGTCGCGCTGATTAGGATAAACACAGCGTTTTCCATGCAACCTGCCTGTAGTGCCTCTCAAATGAAGTTGTATTTCCCCAAGAGAAATCTGCATCTGTTTGGTTAATTTTTTCAATAGTTTGCTTGTTGGGCTACATATTAAGGCCACTTAAGAATTTCAGTGAAACATGTCTGCTTGCCAAATTAAGACCTTCCCTGTCAACGCTGGTGTAACCTGGGGGAATTAAAGATCCAAAGAGGAAACAGAAATTTTGATTTTCAACTGTCTTAAAGACTTTTAATGTATTTTTCTCTCCATGACACATAACCTCCACTGATAAAGCGTTCCCATCCCCACTTTGAAAAATTGCGGTGTTTTAGACCAAAATCTAATGATGATGAATACAGTCCAACTGAGGAAATATCTTTCTGTTTCCAAGTCAAGGTTACCTTGTGTGTTAATGAAGGCTTGGATTCAAATTCATCATCGGAGGAAGAAGTAGAATACTCAGTAGCTTGTTTTCTGACAGGTAGGTGTTCACATCCTAAAATGCAGGAACAAAATAGTCAATGAAGCAAAAAATACTGTTCCTTAACTTACACAGACACTTTGCACCTGCCCTGAGTTCTAATCAACAGCACCTAGAGCAATTTGGAAATTTGGCTGAGGGCATTAATTAAATTTTTGATCTCTGTCAAAAACTCTGTCTGGGTATATTTGATTTTTTTCAGGTATTACATACAAATGAATTAATTCCTTGAGCACCCTGCATGTAGCACGCTGTTCTGAATGCACTCAACAGTCATTAAAATGTATATCTGAAGTTAGCCATATTACCCAAATGATTGTATAAGGCTCACTATACAGTGTAATTGAATGCAAAAAGTCTGAGCCAGCTCTTAAACAAATTACCCTTATGTGGCTTGTAGCATCTGGCACCCATTTTTACTACATGACATCTGCTCAGTGTAAAATAGTTGGCGTCAGAATGTCTGGTCATATAAAAAAATCACAAATGTAATCAGAAGCAAATGGACTAAGAGAACAAGGCTTTATCACACAGCCTCATGCAACATAAATATTTCATTAATTATGTCTAAACAAACGTCACTTATTTTTCTGCTTTAGGAATATTATCACATCATTGAACTGTTGATTAAAATGCCATAATAAGTCAGGAAAATCCATACATCACAACAATGCACTCCATAAGGAAAACTCAAAGGCTGCCTTTGGAAGAAGCATGCTTTCAGAATTATAAATTAAATTACATTTAATTGCAGCAATTTTATCATGCCTGTTTTTCCAGCATCTTGTTTCAACTGGGTGTAAATATTTGAATTTCTTCTTAATTTGTCTAATTCATAGCTTCATTTTCTTTATTTCAGAAAATAAAACTGCTTTTTAAACATCTGTCTCTATGCTTCAACCTGCTACAGGGTTAATGATTAACAGCTGGGCAACATCTTGGAAATGTACACGATTTAAAGCTAACAGTGCCATTTTTCTTTGTATCTGTGAGGTAACAGTTGGCTTTCTATGTGCAAGTTGTATTCACTTTAAAAATCACTCCCCATTCTCCCAGTGTAAATGTTTCTTCTTTGCCTTGTCCTGGATCCCAGTCCTGAAGCAGGACTTTTGTCTCAAAACCTAATTTAAAATCAGGATCCATGAAACACATTCATCCCAGGTGGTAAAGCAATGAAAGCAAATCCAAATAATTTGAGGCAGAAATTCTGATTTTTCTCAGCTATCTCAATTTTAGAAGTACCCAGTCCTTGCGTCAATGAAGCTGCAAGCTCAGAGGGTCCAGTGGAGCAGACCTGGCTCCTGTTCTCCTTTTTGCAGGACAAAGTCCTTGGGCAGCAGGAGGTGCAATAGCCCTGGCAGAAATGCCAGGGTGATTCCCCTGCTCCAGAATTTCCCAGGCTGCCACCCCACACCTCCCCGCCTCGGCACTTGGAGGAGGGACACAGCTCCTGCTTGCTGACCTGCTGGGGACTCTCCGATGGCTCACGATTGCTGGGGTGACACCGGTGCCATGCACTGCCCCACGCTCTGCGGACAAGAGTGCAAATCCAGCTGTGCCCCATCTCTGCCCTTGGCAGGGATGGTCAGCTGTAAAGCCCTTCCCAGTGCACAAGGTGGAGGAAGGCATGGGGGTATCACTGTTACTATTTCTTTTGAGGACTAAACTCGCCTACCTTGCTTTTCACTGTGCAACCAAAAGTTTGCAGTAACTACCCTGCGGTCAGGCTGCTGCTGAAATCAAATTCCATAATATGCAAGCAGCAAACCTTACAGCCTGGCAGGGCTGGAAACACAAGCAATTACATGCTCCCTTTCTTCTCTCAGCTGTGGGAATAAGTGACTGCTTCCCTGTGTCCTCCTCTTTGAGCGATATCAATAATTTAAAATGTGTTACAAGGTCTAGAGGAAAAGCAGCCTGCTGTAACACAAGGGCACCTGCCTCCTCCTCAGGAGCGTGACTCGGGAGCTGTTTGCCTTTCTGGGACAGAGAGAGGGCCAATGACTTCCCCAAGGACTTCCAAGGGCCATCTCATGAGGACGAGGAAGCTGGTGTCTGTGCACAGAATAGATTCATAACATCCACAGTCCTCCCAACGCCTATCTGCTATGGAGAGCCAGGTATTTGCACCTAGCTCTGCAGAGAAAAGCCATTTAGATTGCTCCAAAACAGCTCAGCCTTTCAAGGGATGTCCCACAGCCCTGTGAGACAACAGCCACACGACTGCGATCGGCAATGTCCTTCATCGTCTCC
The DNA here is from genome assembly GCA_013401315.1 of Balaeniceps rex. Classification (NCBI taxonomy): domain Eukaryota; kingdom Metazoa; phylum Chordata; class Aves; order Pelecaniformes; family Balaenicipitidae; genus Balaeniceps; species Balaeniceps rex. Next base: position 73,979 of record VYZW01055548.1, read on the forward strand.
GCCCAAGAAGCCTACAGCGTGAAGGAACACATGAAACCACTCAGTGATGAGGCATCTGATGGATCTACCTGTACACATTGACAGTTACGGTCTCTGTCACATTTATTGCATATACATTTCACAGCACTGATGTTCTCTGCTAATACAATGTGGATAATTGAAGCATGGGCTGCTCCAAGGAAGTGCCCTGAAACACACAGCAAAGAGTGACAGAATTGGGGTGAGAATACAGGGTTTTGGCTCCCAGATGTGTGGTCCTGCCACATTTCAGGGATATAGAAACAGTGGGATAGTGCATTTCTTTCAACATTAAAAGGGCAGCCACTCAGTGCTCTGCTCAACTATTTTTCTTTGGCTATTTTCTTGTGGGACCAGAAATATGCTCTAAAATGTACCCCAAATGCAAATTTCATCTTCAAGACAACTATGACAAGCATAGTAAGAAATTACCTCACTGAATGAATTTGCTTTATGCAGAGGTAGAGACAAATACCACAAGTTTATTCTATTTTTGAAAAAAAAACAAAAAACACAACAAAAAAACACTCTTCTGTATCATCTGTATGTTCTACTACAGATGACTGAGCATTAATCTTTCCCATCTCCAAAGGGGTGGGATACACAGAATTTAGCTGCCAACCGTGAAGATTTGGACAAGGAGTTCACACATAAAAATGTTCAACTTAGGGACTTTTACACTTACCAAGCCATTTAAATCTGAAATGTAGAACTGCAATAGTAAAATTAGATGATAATAATTTGCCTACTCCAAATATGTCAAGCCTTAGAGCTCGATAGCTACAGAAAAGATCTCAAAAACGTATATTTTTTTTCAAATATTAACTCAACTCTTCTAGACTTAGGCTTTCTCTTTCCAGCCATCTCATTCCTTCAAAATGGGAGTTATTTATTACTTATTTCTTAAGTACTCTAGCATCTCCCTAACTTCCAAATTAACACGTTATACTAGAGCTTTTTCCTCCCCAGCTAACACGACTTTGGATCACTAGGAACGGTCAGGCATAGTTTTAGTTCTTAATTATAAAGGGGAAAGGTACAAATATTTCTGAAATCCTTATTAATCTATTCTTGATTTCTACCTCACAGTAGCTACTAGGAGTTTGGTCAAGAGACACTTCCAGCACACCTGATTTACAGGTGTCAAATCACAGGAAACTGAGTATTAATTATTATTGTTATTAATTGTTACTGAATCTAACAGTGTCACAGAATATGCTTCAAAGTACAAAGGTGGAGGAAACCTCCAATTCTTGATATTGGGACTTGGTATCCTCATATGCGTATCTCGTAAGAGAGAAGAAAAATGACATCCATAAAATTAAAATTCCTTCCTATGGCCAGTTCCTTACAGCTTGGTAATCCAAGGGTGGGTCTCAAAGATACTTTGCTTTGGCCTAAGCGCTCTGCCATTGAATGCCATCAGCAGTAAAACCCTCACTGTATTCAGAGGGATCAACTGGACCAAAGTCCAGTGCTTTTGAGAACCCCTCCCTTAACAAAAATAATCTAAGGAAACTTGAGGTCTTCTGAACAGAGAGGGAGGTGTCATATGAAGAGGTTAAGAAGGTGATACCTTCTGTTAAATGTGGGAGCACTGCTGATTGTCCTGGAGATTTATAGGGAAAACCACCACTGCCGTCACTCTGCATGTCACAGCTCATCTCCCTGTCCTGGGGTGGTTTTGTGTCACAGTAATGACTGTAGTCCAAATACACAGAAAGTCTCGGAGCAGGAACTGTTTTTATAACATAATGTTACATTAATCTGTTGGCTTCCTCTCTAAGTGTCCAAGATCGCATATTTTTATAAAGTCATTGGAGTTAATCATGACCACTTTAAGTACTTCAGTGTTTTACAAAAGAGAGAGGCAAAGTTACACATCTCTCTTGGGGCACTGGTGTCCCAAACCAGATAGGAATTGGCATGAGGTGGGAGATGAAAAGAAAGGCCAGTAGAAATCAAGAGTGGGCTTGGCTATTTGGCTTCACATCTCTGCTTCTCCACAGATTTCTCATGTGGTCTTAGGCATGTAATTTAACCTTGTAGTGCCTCAGTTCACCTTCTAAAATATGAAATCACTGAGATAACAGTGTCCTAGCTGACAAGAACATTGCGAACACACAGACTTTCAGTGGTACAAAGATGCAGTAATGGGAACCATATATGAACCTGAAATATTTGCAAGGAATCCCTTTTCAATCTAAAAGTGCACAAAACCAGCAAAGTGAGGTCATAACACGTCTAATTTTCTCATCAGCTGAATTGGTTGTCCTGCTTAATGAAGTGAGCCATGTAAACAACACACAGTCACAAAGTGAGTTATAACAACTCCTCTCATCTAAGGGACGATTCTAGGAATGTTTTCACGTGATCCCTACTGTGTCAGGGACAGAAATATTCCTCCCACCTCTCCATCGCTATCAAGAAGCAAACCTGGAGTCACAAACATCTGCCAATAACCAACCACCTTCATGGACTGGTCTTCAGAAGGTCTGTCTGTAAGTCAAAAGTAACCTAAACCCTGAATCCACTACTGCGTCTCATTACAAACACTGCTGACTGCAACGCTCTCATACAACCTGGCTTAGCTCTCTTTCTGCTGTTGTTTTTCTGTGTTATTAATGTTTTTTAGTATCTATAACTAACATGGCACTTTGGCATTTTTTTTTAATTTCAAAAAGGCAAGGGCATTTAGGAGAGAATAGTTAACCATTTGATTGATCAATTTTATTGATCAAGTTTTTGGGTTTTTTTAACTGCAGGTTGGAACGCAAAAGGAAGAATTGAAGGACAAAAGCCTCAAAGATATTTGTGCAGTAAATCAAAAACCTGGAATTGTACCTGGAAACTCCAGTGTGGCTATTTGGTGACATTTGTATATTCTACAGGCAAACTTAGATAGGACTTTTTTTTTTTAAAACCAAT